>JAJPUD010025708.1:0-17259 GCA_023553655.1 Myrmecobius fasciatus
TCTTCTCTCCCTTTCTGCCCCTTCCTCTCCTTGTGTCTTTCTCGTGTCTCTGTCTTCCTCTGTCTCTGTGTGTCTCTCCCTCCCCTCTCTCTCTCCGTCCATCATCCTCCACACAGTTGTCAAAATAATTTTCCTTTAGCTCAGATCTGACCACATCACTCACCTACTCTATACAATCCAGAGGCTCTGCAGTGAATCTAGGATCAAATTTTATCTCATCTTTATCTCATCCTTGTAAGATTTTGATTTTGATTTTTACACAAGTTGTAAAAAGTACATAATTCCATCCTCTCCCCTTCCACCTCTAGTTCTAAAACCTGGTCCCAGGGAGGACCCCTCAGGTAATTACCCCTAGACTCCATTCCACATTCACTCTGACTTCCTGCTCCAGAGTACTCCTCTCTGGCCAGCACTCTCCTCTGGGTCTTCTCTTTCCTTATGTGAATATTAGCTCCTTCAGGGCAGGAGCTGTCTTTATTACCTCTATCCCCAAGTCTTAGCACTGAGCCAGACAAATTATGCTTGCAAATGTCTTTTTAGACATTTCTTCACATCTTTACTGGTTTGTGGATAGGAGAGACAGAGAGAGACAAGACAGACAGAGAAAGAGACAAGAGACAGAGGGAGAAAGACCCAGCATGTGATTTTTTTTTAAAGCTACTTATGGGTTATGTAATCAAAAAAAGCTTAGAGACCTTGGGCACATGTTTTTGAAGGTTGGGAATGGGGAAGGGAACACTGGATACGGAGTCCAGAGGATGTGGGTTTGAATGTTGCTGAGAATCAGTTTCAGCACCAGCCAAATGGGACTAATAATAGCACTGACTTCATAGTTAGTATGAAGAAAAGGATGAAGTAAAAAATAATGCATGCTCATCACTTTGTAGACCCCAATGTGCTATATAAAGAATAGTTATTATTAATATAATCCATTTAAAGGAGATTACAAATGAAAGCTAATTAATTTGTCTGAAAACCATAACTTTCATTAAAGAATAATGCTAATATTTCCCTCTGTATTTGTAGCCGAAATCATTTGATTAAAATGTGGATGAGTAAGCAGCTCTTACTTTATTAGCAAACACTTTTCATAGTGCTTTTTCCTCCCCCCAAATTTACAGCTAACATTGTATAGATTTCCTCTTTAGGTCCCTATTTAGGGCCATTTTTACCCGAGTTGTGTAGCAAATAGGAAATTTTACAAAAATACGATGGCTGTTTGATTTTCAAATGTCTATGGAAACGCAACTCACTTCTCAAACACCTGCTAATTTTGATTTCTTGCAAAGTTTCAGTACCCCCCCAATCAATATTACCAGATGTTGTTTGCTTAAACTCGAAAATGGTCCAAAAATTGCTTGTCTAATACATCTTTTCTCTGGTTCCATAAAGTTTCAGATTCACAGAATCAATAGCAGCAGATGTTCCTTGGGTTGAGGGTGTTTTGTGATTTTTTTGTATTTTATTTTTCTCAAGGCATTTCAGAAGTGCTTCTTCCAGCATAATTTTGAAAGAAAATTGAAACCACCAACTGGATGACAGCTATCACTGCTGCCAGACAGTATGTGGTTGTCATTTAAAAAAAAAATACATTGTCTTCATCTAATATCATCAGAGACTGATAATTAAACAGAAAAAAAGACAGTTTTAATTAGTTCATGATGAATGACTGTCTAAACCAATGCAGGCCATATGTGTTAAATGTCTGTATTCATGCTACATTAGCATTTATGAATATAGTGATTGCATCAAGTAATAACCTGGAAAAAGCAAGTAACCAGTAAAGGCAAGACAAAAGCAATGGTCAAATAGCAAATGTTTGAAGAATGCTGAGAAGATACACTAATGCCTCCTTACTCACCTTTCTGACCTTGGCAAAGCCTCAGTTTCCTGATCTGTGAAATGGCAGGGTTAGAACAGTCTTTGAGATCCCTTCTAGCTCCAGATTTAGAATCTTGAGTTTGATGTAGGGCCAAACCAGGAGCAGGGAGTACAAACTGCAAAAAAGTGGCAGATGTAGTGTTTTCGGGGGGGGGATTTCTAAGAATCAGAGATGTCTACTTTCTGATAAAAATTGCCTAGGGAAGCAGTGGGTCTCTCTTCACTGGAGGTCTTCTAGCAAAGGCTGGATGACCTCAAAATAGGGTTATTGTCCCAGGGATTCTCTGTTAGGTACTACTGAGGCAGTCACTCCTAGCCCAAACATGCTGTGACTTAAAACACACATTGTACATTGCCACCTCCGAAGTGAGTCTTTCTAGCCAGAATAAATATCCTGATGATCGACTCCAAAATAACTCTTGCACTGCTATTCTTGTCTTCCTCAAAGATCCCAGCTTGTGCCCATCCTCTTGCAATTCTTTCTCCTTTCAAAGTTGTAAGGCATCAGGGTACAGAACCACTGATGGCAAATGTGGCTGTTGAAGAGATTTAACCTCCTTGTGCTTCTTCCTTTCCTATTAAATTTAGTCAGTTACAACTGACACAGAGAAGCTGCTTGGGGGATGGGAGCTTTGAATGGGGTTCAAGATCAAGAGGTATAGATCAGAGGCTTGAGAGACAGTCCCTGCTATTAAGAATCTTTTGGTCTTCTTTGCAATACAAGACCAAGGGAAAAAGGGAGAAATCAATCCAAGTCAGCACTGGCAAAAACAACAAATTTGGAGTCAGAGGCTCTGTATGAACATCCCAACACAGCCACTCAAGAGAACAAGTATTTAGTAAGCACCTACTATGTGCTAGCTTCTGTACTAAGTGCTTTATAAAGATTATCCCATTTGATCACTACCTGTGTAACACAGCGATTCACTTTGCTTCTCTAGGCCTCTGATTCCTTATTTCCTAAAATGAACACTTGGATTAGATGGCCTCTAAGGTTTCTTCCAGCTCCAGGTCAATGGATTTAGCCCAATAGCTCAATGTGGACTGGAATAATCAATCCTACATGGCTACATGGAGGTAATGGAATTTAGGCTGGCCCTGGATGGTTGGTCCAGTGATAGTCACAAAGAGAAAGTACATCATGTGCCGGGGTACTATTCTTTCTACCCCAACAGCATCTGCCTACATGCTGCAGGGGAAGTGGCTGACTGACCCTCAAGGTAGAAAACAAAGGTGTCTGACTGGGGGATCTTAAAGGTCTCTTCCAGCTCTGCAGCCTCATCAGCCTTTACTTACAAAGAAGAAACACAATTTCCACATATTCTATTTGTGAAGTGAATAATAATCATGGATTTTAGCCAGCTAAATCATACTACTACATTGGGGTTGTGCTTGTTTGTTTGTCTTCCTTTATGGAAACTCGTGGTGAACTAGGAAGAAGCCCATGCTGGGAGTCTACAGACCATAGTCCTCACTCCTTTTCAGCCACTGCCTTTCAATAAGCCACTTTCCCTCTTTCAGCCTTAAATTCCTTCTCTGTGAAATAAACGATATGGTCTAAGGTCCCCTTCATCTCTTGAATTTCTGACTTCCCATCACCCAGAAAAAGGTTTACCAAGTTTATACAGAATCATGGCTGCTGATCATAAGACATAGGGGTAGATTTCCTAGGCAGATGGGGCCTCATTACAAACCCCCTTGTTCTGTTAGCATGTCTCCACAAATCTTAATGAACGGTGAAGTTTCGAACTTTTTTTTTTTTTTGCTCCTTGGGAGTCATGGGATGGGATTCAATCACAGATGCAATTAGTCCAATTGTTGTCAATTTCCTTGGCTAGGTGAGGATCCAGCCTCTGACACAAGCATGGTGTTCAAAAGAAGCCTCCGAGGCTGAAGCTACAGGGGTACAAAAGTTTATGTGGACTCAGGTCACAAAAAGCAGGAGTCAGAGCCTGAAGCTCATTAGTTCTCCACTGAACTTCTGCCTTAAATAGAAAGGTCCCTTCATAATGAAGTGCTAGATGGCATCCTGAAAGAAACTCAGGAACAACAAACTGTGACAAGACAGTTCTATCTCCTTCATCACCAAATGTTTTCATCTAGCAGCTTGATGACTATAATTTTTTTTTAAAAAAAAAGAAATGTGGCATTACAGTCAATTTTTAAAAAAAGGACTTTGCTTTGGACATTGGGATCAGTCACACGTTGTACGGATTGGAAAGGAACTAATTAACCAAAGAAATCTTACTTTTTAAACTTTTTTAAGGATGGTGTTGTAGAAGAAGGTTAGAGAGAGGCTATTGTGATACAAATATTATTTCAATTAATGGTTACCAACTAAGTAACAGAATAGAATAAAGTATATTTCTAAGTTAGCATGATTATTAATTGGGTAAGAGGCTAAAGAATACCTTTGTGAGAATCTGCCAATAGTGTATTAATCTCTATCATCTATAGCTACATTGCAAATAACACATTATATATGATTTCCTTATGAATATTAAAATATTTATAGCAGCAAAAATGAGAGAGGGTCAGTGGAGTTTATTAAATTTTAAATACTTCTCCACTCTGGCATTATGGAGAGAGTCTATTAGAGTTTGTGATTCTTGCATGATTATTAATTCATTTACTTGGTTAAGCTGATGAGGGTGAAGATATATTTGATCTGAATACACTTGAAAGAACAGACCCAAATTTCATAGAGTTTGTACAAGGGTATACTATGTAGGAAGAAATCCTTTGTTCCTAAAAGATGGGAAATGCCAAAAGGCTCAGCCACTTTTTCTTATATTTGGGGTTTGCATTTTCATACTTATCCTTCCAAAAGGAGGATGCCAGGGGATTATCTATTTTTTGCCAGCTGTAGAACTTCCCCTGAGAGACAGTTCAGCTGGCCCCCTGAGAATAGATCCCGCTGCATATGCTATGCTAATCAGTGGAGCTCCAGGAAGCAAGCTCTATCTTTGAGAGCAAGTGTTACAGAGCAAGTGAGGCCTGTGGTTTTTTATCATCCAGCCTGTTGGTGATTAGGGTGAACCATTTCTTCATGAAAACGTAACAGCTGTGATGTACATGTCACCTACCACCTCCATGGCTTCCCATCAAAAGCTTTGGTTGGCAGGTAGGCCTTGCTGGGAGAGCCACAAAGCAATGATGGCAGGCTACCTAGCGACCTAGGGCAAAAGAGTATATAGATCAAGAAAAAGGTGCCTGTTTCATACATCCACCCAATTTCAAGTCAATAGCTGTGTAAACACACTGGCAAACATCTAGGTCTTTGGAAGCATTTGCTTAGCATCTTGAAAACCAAACATTCAGATGATTGATGGAATCTTTCAGCAGTCTATCTGGTTATTTTGGTGACATAGACAAGACTGATCCATAGGACTGCCTGAATGGCACTCCTCAGCAAGGTCAATCTTCAAAGGTGGTAAAGTGGTCATAAAACACTTTACTGGTTGAAATGAACTCTGAAAATTATAGCCAGTGGAGAGAGTGCAAAGGCCCCACATACTCTTGTCATGGGAAGGCAAGCCAGATCTACTGCACACCTACTGACGTTTCAGCTTCTCTCCAAGAAGAGCCTTAGGGAGAGTTCATTGCCGTAACCAATGCCAACTATCAGGAACCACCAAGATCTGAGAAAAGCTATTTTCAGATCTCTGTGAGCAGTCACATTTAAGGGGCTGGCTCAAGTTCCCATCTGTCACCTGAAGATGGAGGAGGCCTTCCAGAGCCAACTCTTCCACCAGGTGAGAACTTTCCAAGCATCGTAAGGTAATGTCTGAAAGTGGAGGTCTTCCATTTTGGAAAAAAAAAACAAACATCTTTCTGATGAACTAGGCCACTGAATGCTCAAAAAGTTTTATGAGAAAGAGACTCCTCATCTATGTAAAACACTCAGTGGAATGTAAAGAACCTCAGAACTGAACTTGGGCTATAGTCCTAGGCCCTGGAAGTTAATAAAATATATTACTTGGGTATAAAAACACACATGTAAATTTTAGAAAGGAACAGCTCCATGAAAAATAGACGTCACTATGGTTTTTCCCCAATGTGATGTTCATGGGATATCTAAAGTGGATTGTATTATCTCGTCTAAGAGTTGGGAACAATGGAAGAATGAATCCAGACTGATGGCTAGAAAAAAATGGAATGTGATCTTTTGGTAGTATAGCAGCTGATGAGAAGATGTGTAATAAATTCCATACTAGTAAGAATGGACTGTCCTACTGAACTATCAAATCTTATGTTGCTTATTTAGGCAAGGAGGATAACAGAAACTGTTCATTTTTTCAAGCTATTTCAAAACCAGGGATCATTGCTTGTTTATTTCAATGAAACCCACTTGGAATTAAAAAGTGTTTTTCATTCTTGAAGATGACTGATTTTTTAATGATCAATTTCATCTTTGATTGAATTACAGAAATCTTTTGCCCCTAATTTAGAACTCATCTGATACAAGCTCATAGCTCTTTAGCATTCTACATATTCACTTGACACATTTGGGCTGCCATTTATCCTCCATTCATCAAACAAACCTTTGAGTAGGCAGTTCTTTCTTTTTTTTACAGGATCACAGATTGAGAACTGGAAGGGACCTTGGGGACCAGCCAGTCTACCTCCTCTCCCATTAAAGATGAGGAAACCAAAACATAGAGACTTTCAATAACTCGCCCACTTTCACATGATTGATAAATGTCTGAGGTGAGGTTTAAACCCACGTCTTCCTGATTCCAAGTCTAGTGCTCTAGCCACTGTCGCCATTACTTCTTTGAATAGAAAGTACACTAGGCATAGAGTCAGGACTACTTAAGTTCAAGTCCTACCTTTGACACCTAGCTGGGTATATCACCTAATTTCTCTGACTCTTGATTTTGTCTTTTATAAAATGAGGAAATTGGACCAGATTTGATGTGTTTAGAATATTTTGTCCTCTGGCAGTTGGGAAAACCCCTTCTCAGAAATTCCAGGTTTCACTGAACAAAGCCCACCCCCCATGTCTACTATCTTTTTACATCCATCTACCTCAACTTTACCCCCACTACTAAGGACCCTTTCACTGTGTTCTCTAGAATACCTGTTCTATCATTAATAGTCTTGCTTTCATCTTCAATCTTTTCCAAGGTCCTCCTTAATCTTAGTGTTTTCTCTCTGATATTATTTCCAATTTATCCTGTATATATCTTGTTTGAACATACTGCTTTGCACATCCTCTTTCCTCCCTTAGACCGTGAGCTCCTTGAGAGAAAGGACCGTTGGGTTGTTTTGCTATTTGGGTTTTGTTGGGGGGGAGGATGGTTTACATGTATTTGTATCCCAAGTGCTCAGTACGTTGCCTGGCATGTAATAGGTGCTTAATAAATGCTTGTTGATTCCACATGCTTTACTGAAAAAAAAATGAAGTCATTCTCTGAGAGTTCCTTCTTTCTCCCTTCTCCTCACTGAATTTCACTCTGATGCCTTTCCCTATTATCTTCTCCTTCACTTTTATGAAGAGGTGAGACCTTTCCCTGTCAAAGCAAAACCCTCTACTTGTACACTTTTGTACACTTGATCCCTTCCTCTCCTGTCTCATCCAGTTGACTGCCCTATCATATTCCCCCCCCATACACATACATATACTCTCTATACATATACATTATATATATATATATATATGTATCTATTCCTCCCCTTTCTTTTCCCCTTTCTTTTCTCTCCCCCACTGCCTCTGTCTCTTGTTCTCTGTTTCTCTCTCTCCTTTTCTGTCTATCTGTCTTCATTCTCTCCCTAGTATATCGAACTTCTTTGACACCTAAAAACATTCCTGGGGCACGTAGATAGCTTAGTTTATAGAGCACTGGTCCTGAAGTCAAGAGGAGGTGAGTTCAAATCTGACCTCAGATGCTTAACACAACCTCAATTGCCTCACAAAAGAAAAACAAAATAAACTCCCATGACTTCCTGATCCTTAACAAAGCTTCACTTCATTTGGTGGCACCATCTCTGCTTCCTTTTGTCTGCTAGCAATCCTCATCTTAGCTAAACTGCTTGTGGCTATCACTTGAAGCTGTCCTTAGTCTGGTTTCCAACCCCATAATTCAACTGAAACTGTTCTCTCCAAAGGCACTGGTGATCTTTCAATTACCAAATCTAATGGCCTTTTCTCAGACCTCATTCTAACTGACCTCTCTGCAGCCATCGACATTGTTGAACATTGCTTTCTCCAGGATCCTCTCTCCCTTTTAAATTTTCACCATGCTATTCTTTTCTGGTTGTCCTACCTGTCTGACCAGTGCTTTGCAGTGTCCTTTGCTTGTATCTTCAATTGGGTTATGAGCTCTAACTGTGACTTCCGAATGGGCCCTGTCATTTTCTGCTTCCAGATTATCTCATTCGGTGCTCCCATCAAGCGCCATGGGTTCAGCAGCAGATTTATATATCTATCCTTCATCTCACTCTTGAGTTTCAATCTCACAACACCACCTTGGTCTTGGATATCTTGAACTGGATGCCCATTAAGCACGTCAAACTCAATAGGTTCCCGCAAACCTTCCCTTCTCTCTTCCTGTCAAGAGCACCACCACCTTCACAGGATCCTGGACTCATACCCTTGGCTTCATCCTCAACTCCTTCCTCTCATTTTGGTCAAAACTTGTTCTTTTGTCTTCATGCGTGTCACATACTTTCCTTTCTCTTGACTTATATAGTCTCTAATTACTTCACATACAGATTACCACGATAGTTTTCTGTTTATTAGCTTCCCTGAAATTTCTCCCTACTCCAGTCCATCTCCCACTCTTCTCAAACTGATCTTCCCCAAGTACAGATCTGACCACGTTGCCCACACACCTCCAACACCAATGTTTTTTCTATTATCTTTGAGAGCAAAAGTCGAATCTTCTGGATTTGAAAGCTTTTCTTGATCTTCTACCTTTTTAGTCTTCTTAGACCTTATTCCTCTCTGTCTACTCTGCAACCCAATGACATTAGTCTCCTTCCTGTTTCTTGAACATGGCATTTCATCTTTGTACTCACTGTCCCTCAGGCTCAAAACTTGATCCCTCCTGGCTTCTCTTCCAGTCTTCTCTGATTTCCCTCAAGCCTACATTCAAACCCCATGTTCTGCAGGAGATATTGTCCTATTCTGTCCACTACCAATGACTTCCCTCTACGATTAAATTGTAAAGATGTTATGTGTACATAATTGCTTCCAGGATATCTCTTCAATTAGAATGTGAGCTTCTTGAGGGTAAAGGCCATGTTTTTTTTTTTACCTTTCTTTGCATCTTCAACACTTGTCATAGTGCCTAGCACATAGGTGATGTGTACTAAATGGTTCTTGAAGCATTTGTGTCAACTATTTGAAACCCATGTGTGAGCTCTATCAAAATCTATATAAGTATGGATTATATTTCAAGATCCAGGTTATGATAAATTGGGGATGAATCTTCCCATTCTCCCCCAAGTCTGACTGCTTTCCCTTTCACGTCCAACCATTGACTACGCAGCAGATGAGTGAAATCCAGGAATCTGCATTATACCTCCAACTAGCATACTACCCCATTTGCCAATATGTGTTTGGAAAGCACAAGCTGCTGTCCTCACTATGACCCAAGAACAATTTCCTACACTGCCCCCCAACATTTTGCTCCATCTGCCATAATTGGGTAAATATAATATAAAATACTGTATTTCTTATTGCCATCTACTTTGAGGTAATTAAAAATATATGTTTTCACAGAAAATTGAACAGTGATGTTAAAATTGACAGAAGTCAACAGAGAAAGGGAATTTGTGCTCAATAGAAATCAGAACGGTCTTATAGACAATCTAATTGGCATTATCTGAATAGGACTGGCTATTGTTTTTATTCAGCTGTCATCAGAATACTGATTATATATGGAATATGTCTTTGTGAAGTCCAAACAACTCTTGATTTTCTCAATTATACAGGGATGTTAGCCAGTTTACAAATTAACCATGCCCCTTGCTAATCATTCACTTTCACCCATTAACTGCCTTCTTGCAATTTCCTTGCTTGTGAGCACACTTCCATTTGGATGGTGGTGGAACAAGATGGGAGCACAGAAAAGCACTGAACAGCAACATAAATATGTCAATTCTGAATTATTTGTTGAAATGAAAGACAGGCTGGAGAATTGGGGCTCTCTTGGTTCTCTCTTTCTTTCACTGTCTTCTCTTCCTTCATCAAGAATTACTATAGATATGGATCATGCTATATTTTTTTCAAGCACCTTTATTTGTTAGGGCTTCATAAGTTTGTCACTTATCTTCCACAACCACCTTGGGAAATGAGCTGATAACAATCTCATTTTGTAAGCAAGGAGAAGTTAAAATAACCTATCTAAGGCAATCTGGCCCTTCAAGGGTAGAAGCTGCCTCCTGTGGCCCACTGTGCTACTCTCTTACTTGATAATCATTCACCGTCTTTCACATTGAGGTAGCCTTGCAGAACATTGAGGATACAGAGGTATGACGGTTTACTGAAGATTGTTCTAACGTCACTCTCCCTAAGGTCATGCACTCACCTTCTTCTCAATCGACAATCTGCTAAACCACAGGATATTCTCAATCACCTACCACTGATACACCCTATCCTTTCCTGACTAAACCTTAGTCAGCCTTGGAAATGAATTAGTCTTTAAAAAAAGAAAAAAAAGGAAACTAATTATAAGCCATAGTCAAATGCTGTTTGATGATTGGGAAAGCACTTTACAGACATACCTTATCTCACTGGATCCTCACAATCCTGGGAGGTAGGTGCTATCGTTAGCCCCACGTTACAGCTAAGGAAGCCAAGACTTCAGAGGTCAAGTGACTCGCCAATGGTTATACAGTTTGTAAGTGTCAGAGAGGTTATACAGTTTGTAAGTATTCAAAGCCAGGTCCTCTTGAGTCCTTCCAAGTCCAGCTCTCTAGACAACACTGAATAGAATGGGAAAATACACCTTAAGGATTTAGTGCTGGTACTATGCTAAACACTGGTTAGACAAACAGTAAAGTGAGACAGTTCCTGTGCTCAAGAAGCTCACAGCCTAATTGTGTGTGTGTGTGTGGGAGACCATTATATATAGGAGAGTTCCCCTGTAGGGCAGATAGAGGCCCATTGACCCTTAAAGACCAGTGGTAAGGCAGATGGCAAGACCCGGTGTCCATGGACTAACTTCAGGGATAAGACAAAAGGGGGTATGCTTCTCTTGTAAATTGGTATTAATGTTGCATAAATTGGTATAAATATCTCTCCTATAAATTGGTATTAATTCAGTGGGTACATGACAGAGACTCTTCTTCAACTTGCCCCCTTTTGTAAGCTGAAACTTTCCCTTAAGGATTTATATGTAGTAGTGAATGTTCATCAGGCAAATAGCTTTTGTGTTTTCATGGACAAATCTTACTCTGGAAGAACTTTGAATAATCATTCATAGTAGAGGCAGCTAGGTTGCTGGTATCATCTTACTAAACAAAAATCAAATAGTGTATCTAAAAAGACAGCTTATGGTGGCCAAAGAGAAGGGTTTCTCCCAGCTGAAAGGGAAACTGAGCTACTATGAGTTGAGTCACTGAAACCAAACATTACACATCGTCTGCCTCCGTGAAAAGAATGCTGCCACTGAGGAAGGGGTGGCTCTTCCAAATGATCAGAGGGAACATTTTTATACAGAGGTTCATTGGGCCAGAGCCAGAAGGCCCTTATAGGCCATCTAGTCCAATGGCTTCATTTTACATATGAAGAAACTGAGCTCTAGAGAAGTGAAATTATTTGTCCAAGGGCACCCAAGTAGGAAGTAGCAGAGGCAGAATTAAACTCAAATTTTTCTTATTCTAAGGCCAACATGTAATTAAGCACATGCTTCCTCTCTACATACATCACCTTATACAGACATACTGGTTTAATTAAATTGGATTTAAAACCTAATGGAATAAAAGAAAACCATTTATTTTCTGTTCATGTGTTGATATGAATATGTGCATTTGGGGGGTAGAGGGATCTACACAAGGCAAAATAACCAATTTGGAGGGGGAAGTTTTTCTGCACTGAATTGACAATACAGAAACATACCATAAGTTCCCTGTGGTGCTTGGATGAGCCACAGAAACAGATATGTTGGGGAAGCTCAAAAATAATAGCTTGGTCAAAACCCAACACAGTTAGCAACACCTTCGATGAAAAACGCAGCTCTAAGAGAAGACTCCAAAGCCCATCCACAATTGTCAACTCTCTTTCCACCTCAATATACCTGCATGTAAAAATAAGACAAAGTGAACGTTATTTTTGCAAAGCTGACTGCCTTAACAACCTAACAAAGGCTGGTTTCCAGCTCAAGCCTGTGTCTACATGACAGAAAATTCCCTGTGGGATCAACCAGAAGGTGCAGCTGGAGCTTAGCATCTTGTCTACCCAATCAAACCAGAACTTCCTAAATGGAAGGTTTTCTTGGACTATGTGGGGGAAGGCCCTCAGTTCAGTTGCAATATGGGCAAAATTCTAGTCATCGTTTGGCTGCTCAGCCTTCCGATCTCCTTCCATTCCTGTACTTAACATCCTAGGCTACTCTAGATGGCACATCACAGAGAAGATGGTACGTCTAGAGAGGTTGGAGGGCACTGTAATCGGCCAGCCAATCGATCAATCCCAAAGCCTTTATCTATGTGCCAGACATTGTGCCAAGCCTTGGAGATACAGACTAAGGTGAAAAACAAAACCGCACCAAAAACCACAGCCCTGCAATCAAGAAGCTTACTTCATTCATTTTCCTTTAGATGGTGTTGTATCCTCATTTTCAAATTCCAGAGACAATCAATGCAAAGAATCAAGAGACCAAAAATGTTCATTCTGCTCTTTTTATTTCCTTAGATTCCTTTTTTTAAAAAAGACCTTTCTTTCCTAATCAAGGGACTCCACTTATCTAAGTGGCAAATATCTGAGAACTTCTGGAGAAAGCCCTGCCTGGTCATCTGCAAGCCTGATTCTGAATATGTTTTTGGCATTTCTGGGGCCGGGCAAGTACAGAGGGAGCATCTCTGCTTGACTGCTTAACTACAGAATTTCCTGTTGAGAAGCACAGCATTCACGTGGGATTTTTCCTTTGTGAACCCCAAACATTACAGGCTCCTTAGAAAGGATTCTTCACATCTGAAGGTTTTCATTCCAATGGAGGCCCACAAGACGACTTGGTAGGTGGCTGGGTAGTCTTAGCACGATTCACAAGTGACAGGAAGCTATTGTCCCCGGTCTGAAGGGACCCATCTGAAGTTGTTTATCCTGCAAAAATTCCTCTGGGACATTGCCCCTGTTGCTGAATGAATCCTGGAGAGTGTAATCAGCAAGTTTGCCAGCAGGGATTGCATTGTGACTCCCAAAGTGAAGACATCAAACAAAGAAAAGGCTGTGTTTTGTCAGAGATGATATTTGGAAAGTTGGTACAAGATATCTTTGTAGGTCCAAAAGGTTTTTGCAAACTGATTGCATCCTTTAAAATACCAGGCCTTTGGAGACCTTCTTAAAACTAATTAATCAACTTTGCAAAATGCACAGGCTTCTTCTGAGCAGTACCCACAATCCTGCCACCTTGGGGAATCATTTTCTTGTTTTCCCAATCTAATTATTGTACCTCTAAATAGAAGGTTTGTTATTATACAAGCTGATTAATTAGATGTGTTATTTCTATATCAGGTAAGAAATCACCAAAGGATTGATGATAAGCTTAAGAAATCAAGTAAGACTGTCGAAGGCAAAATGCAATTACTTCCCAATTCAAAAGCCATTTGACATATTTAAGAGATTAATAAAAACATTCAATGTTGTTAAGAAAAATAATTAGAATTTCTAAGGAAGGAATCAATATGTTTATTTGATATAGCTGAATAGTAGTTTTCAATGATATGCATATAAATTAAGAGGTTGCATCTTTTTTGGTGAAATGTTTTACTAAAGTCTTTTTTTAGTACTTTTCCTTGGCAATGTGTCTGGGTCCTCTCAGATAAGACCCATTATATAAACTGTGGGGCGAGTAAGGAATTGAAATCAGATAGAAAGTTCTTTTCTTTTCTTTTAAAAAAATAATAATAGCTTCTTATTTCTGAAAATACATGCGGAGAGAACTTTCAACATTCACCCTTGCAAAACCTTGTGTTTCAAATTTTTCTCCCTCCCTTCCTCCCCTACCCCAGACAGTAAGTAATTGAATCCAAACTAGGTTAAACAAAATAGGTTAAACAACATGTGCAATTCTTCTGAACATATTTCCACATTATAAAGTTCTTTTGTTGGGATTTTTATCTAAATACTCACGTGAGGTTCACAAGTTTCCATTGTTTTTCCAAATAGTTCATGAATGTAAATGTTCTTTAGGTTAAGATTTCTGGACTCTGAGTCATTAAATTATATTTGAAAAGGCGTATTAGTCTGAGTTCATTAGGGGAGCCGAATGGAAGATGACGCACAAGGCTTGCCAAGTTCTTGGTATGTGATACTTTTGATCCAGGTGATAGGTGATCCAGGGCCTGAACTTGGGGTTTGACACTTCAGAGTTTACAAAGCCTTTTACCTGTATTATCTCTTTGGACCTACCTAGCAACCTCGGGAGGCAAATGTTTCTATTATCCCTGTTTTACAGACAAGGAAAGTAATTCTGCGAGCAATTAAGTGGCTCATCCAGGGTCATACTGCCAGTAAATGACTACAGTAGGGTTGAACTCAAGTCTTCCTGACTCCAAGTGGAGAGAACACTTTCTCCATTATGTCAAGCTGTCTCTGAATGAGCAGAGAAAAGAGGAGAGATGAAAAATGATACAGAAGTCAAATAGCAAGAGCTTAGCTTAGCACAACCATAGAAGAAGTTTTGAGCATCACACAAACTGAGTACGAGTCAGATCTGCAGTGTCATCCATCATGGGAAAAGCCACCAATAGATTCAACTGTAGCTAAAAGGATATCCTGACAGTAATATTGACAGTAATATTTCCATTTGCTCACAATCGGAGCTTTTCCAGAGCATGGTGTTCAGTCTCGACCACCCCTTTGGAAAAGGGATATAGAGAAATGGAAGTTGGTGCAGAGAAGAGGTGAGGAAAGTGAACAACTGGTCTCGTGTGGTTAAATGAAGAGGTCATTTAACAGGTACAAGGGAGTCTCTATTGCTTTTCTTACACTGATACTCTTTTGAAAAGGTTTTTTAAAAAGGTCTGATTATTGTTTTCAAGGTATATAGATGACAGTCAAATAAGATAAAAAAGGACTGCTATTTTTTTTAAAAGCAGAAACTAGACTTTTACAATTGCTAGGAAGTTCCAGTAATGACAGTACTAGATCTTCTGAGAGGTGGTGGAGCCTTTGGCCCAGCTGATTTCCAGAAATTTGTCTAGCCCTCTTCTCTGAGCAGATTGAAGCACGGCTACCAAAGCCCCTTTGCTTGATCTTCCCCAAGCATAGCATGTCCTCTCCAATGCCCTTCACTCCTTCAGCATATGGCCTGCTACCTTCAGAAACTTTCTCTGACCTTCCTGACTCCGTGTATTCTTGTAGCAGTGACTTTGCCCACTTCCACTCTACTCAGCCCTTGGGTATTGCACTCTGCAATAGAAACCAGTCTAGTGAATCTGCCCTTCCTAACCAGACTGCAAGTTCGTGATGACACAGATTTTGTCTTTTGAATCTCTTACAGTAGCTAGCCAGTGCTTAGAGAAATATTTCATCAGCTCATGGCTCTAGATCTGAAGGGGCCCTTAGAGGCTATCTAAATATAAGTAGCTCATTTTACAGGTGAGTGAACAGAGGTCATGAGAAAGAAGTAAAGTGACCGAACCGATGCCATTCAAGTAGGAAGCATCTGAGCCTAGATTTGAACTCGGGTCTGACGACTTCTCTTTCAGTGTTCTTTCCATGACATCAAGCTGCCTCACTCTGTTGACTGACTAACTGCTCAAATAGACTACGTCAGTCTAGATGATTGAGACTCTCACCTGCCTTGGAGGCAGGGGGCTGATTCCTTCCGGCTCCACGAGTCGGTGATTGTCAGGAAGAATTAGTTGCACTGAGAAATTGGCAGCACAGGCAACTTTTTGCAGTAGACAGATTGGGCTGGCAACAGGCAGAGACCACAAAGGAGAAGGCTTTTCTCTCCTCCGGCCCCAGGAGTATGTGGTCCAGTGGCCTTTGGAGTTAAAAGGAGAGGAGCCAGCTGATTCTGTGTCTTTCATCAATTAATTTCATAAGGTTTAGAAATCCCACTTTATTTTCCTAATGCCAGAAATCCCAGAGGTTGGCAACCTTCTGAAAGAGATGTGCCAAAGTGCCAACTGCTTTCGATTAGGCAGGCTGTCGGGGAGTGGAGGCTGCTGGGACGATGCTGGGCATTAAGCGAGGAGTTTGGGGGGAAAGGGTCAGCGACATTGAATGAATTCCAGCCCTAGAATCCGAAGGGGAAGAGTGCCACCAGGTCTTAGGGTTAGTGGTGGCTCTCCATGGTAATGGGAGGAGAAGAGATCGATCCCGGTAGGGACACTCTGCTCGAGCAACAAAGAAAATGGGCCTAGCTAGAGCGTGTGGTGGATGAACATGGGGGATTTGCTCTGAAGTATTTCAAGCTTTTTCTAATTTTTTTCCTTATGGTGGCCATCATATCATAGAAACTGGGGGGGAAATAATCCATTTTCTATTTTCCAGGAAGAAACAAATAATGCATCACCTTTCTTTAAGGGGCTATATCTCTTTTCTATATTTTATCCAAGAAATTTGTGTTTTTCACAGCCTAAGAATATGGAGCTAAGTGATATAGTAAACAGAGCACTGAGCCTGAGCTCAAATTCAGCTTTGGACATTTACTAGCTGTGTCATCCCCTGCAAGTCACTTTACCTCTCTTAGTTTTCTTGACAATAAAATGGGTATTGGGGCAGCTAGGTAGCTCAGTGGTTAGAGCACCAGCCCTGAAGTCAGGAGGATCTGAGTTCAAATTTGACCTCAGACACTTCCTACCTGTGTGACCCTGGGCAAGTCACTTACCCCCAATTGCCTCAGCAAAAAAACAAAACAAAACAAAACAAAAAGACAATAAAATTGGGTATAATAAAAGCACCTATCTTACAAGGGTTATTAGGAGAATAAAATGAGATAATATTTTTAAAGCATTTAGCACAGTGCTTGGCACAGAGTAGGTACTATATAAATGCTTATTCCCACAACAGAAACTACCCTTCAGTCTTATGATTAGTATGAGAGTTCAGGCTAAGAGATCTTTAATTATTGATGAACGTCTGTTTTGGGGGGAGAACTGGCAACTGTGGGACCTGGATTTCCCCATAGACCACAGTTTGCAGCCTTTTGGGGGGGGATATAAGCACCTGGTATATTAGCACTGACACAACAGGGC
>JAJPUD010025709.1:900-17257 GCA_023553655.1 Myrmecobius fasciatus
GATTATGCAGTATTCAATTTTTATAATATAAAAATATTTTCAACTAAAAATTTTGCAGTTTAAAGTCAATTCTGTAATAGCCTACATTTTACATAAATATATTTTTAATATTCTAGTTGTGTCATAAACTCTAATATCATACCCTCTCAAATAGAATTACTGAATCTCATAGTTTCAAGGGATGTCTGCATCCATTTCAGTAAATTTGTACATGAATAGGAAATCCTCCCTATAACACATGACTCATTAGTGCTAAGATAGATCATTCTCCCTTTAGACAGCTCTGAATTTGTCTTTTTTTTTCTTTATACCCAGACAAATTTACCTTTAACTTCTGCTCATTTCTCTTGGTTCTACATTCTGTATCCAAAAAGAATAAAGAAAAAATATTCTTCCGTATTACAACATTCTAATATTAGACTTCATCTCAACAGAAAAAAATTATCACTAAATTTCTTGCTTCTTCTATCTTTAGATACTCTTCATGTTGTATTGCTATGTTGGCTGAGCAGAATTTTTTTTAAAAAAATCATTCTAAGAAATAGGAAATAACCAGCTAAAACCAGAGAGGGGAAATTTCTTCAGTGGTTATACCCCTGAATATAAAGCACTCATTAAACAAATGTGAAATATAAATTTATTAATGCAATGTTAAATTTCTTTGTCTATCAAAATATATCAAGATAAATTGATTTTGTTATGTGACTTTTAGGAAAAAGTATTTGTTTAGTGTCATGTAGTATAGTAAAAAACAAAGCTTAAAATAATATGGATTCTAATATTTTAATCTAAAGGATAAGGTTACTTCATTACATCAGAAAACTTTATTGAAATATGTCCTTCATTACAAGGAATTATTGATTAAGAATTGCATTTTTCTTTTTTCTTTTAGTAAGTTTATAACCTCTAGGGATGTCAATAAACTAATACATATTATACAATATTAGACAAGTAATTTGATTATGGCAAAAGGACTGAAGGATAGCAAAAAGAACACAAGGCTTGAAGTGAGAAAAAATGAGTTCTTATTCTTACAGTTGCTAGTTGCATTAAGATAAGTAATATGGCCTCTCTAAGCGTTTCCTCATTTATAAAATGGAATGGCAAGTTGTACTATCTCTTCGAAATAGTAGCTATAAAGATCAAATAAGATAAAATATGGGAAAAATGGCTTTGTAAAGGTTAAACATATTATGTAAATGTTAGCTATTGTCATTGTTCAGTCATACCTAACTCTTTGTGACCCCATCTTAGGGTTTTCTTAAGAAAGATACCAGAATAGCTCATCATTTCCATCTCTAGCTCATTTTACAGATGTGGAAAGAGAGAAACAGGGTTTGTGACTCATCCAGGGTTACACAACTAGTAAGTGTCTGAGTTTGGATATGAATTATTTTATTTTATTTTTTATTAAAGCTTTTTATTTGCAAAACATATGCATGGATAATTTTTCAACATTGACCCTTGCAAAGCCTTCTATCCAATTTTTTCTCTCCTTCCCCCCACCCTCTCCCCTAGATGGCAGGTACTCCAAAACATTTTAATTATGTTAAAATATACAACAAATCCAATATATGTATTCATATTTATAAAGTTATCTTGCTGTAAAAGAAAAATAGTATCTACAAAAAAAAAAACTGAGAAGGAAAACAAAATCCAAGCACATGTCAAGAGAAAGCGTGAAAATGCTATGTTGTGGTCCACACTCTCAGATCCCACAGGCCTCTCTCTGGCTTTCTTCATCACTGAACAATTGGATTTGGTTTGAAACAACTCATTGTTGAAGAGAGCAATGTCCATCGGAATTATCATTGTATAGTCTTGTTGTTGCCATGTATAATAATCTCCTGGTTCTGGTCATTTCACTTAGAATCATTTCATGGAAGTTGAATATGAATTTAGGTCTTCCTGACCACAGGGTGAACAATATTATTGAACCTAGTTGCCCCTATGACTATATGCAGGATTTTGCCAATATTACTCATGAATTGTCGAAGCCTGTTTATTAGAAATCCTGATGATATATAAAAGGTTACAGCTTGGAGAGACTTTATAGCTCACATAGCCATTATGTAACTTGTTCTACTCTGCTAACCACATGGTGAGAAGATTAGTTAGAGGCAGATTTAAAATGTATTCATCTATTAGAGTTTCTGCCATTTCTCTTATGTTAACACTGTTCTAATAATGATAAAGGAGAGAAGATAGTGGTATAAGGGGAGAGAATGTGAATGTAAGTTCATTGCATTATTTGTTATTTAATTTTACTTAAAGCACATTAAGCCAGAGTTTAAGGCCTAGTAATTTTTCAAAGATTAGGAGAAAGAAATCAAGACTTGAAGACTGGCAGTCTAGGAGCCATTCCAGGTAAGATCAAAATATCACCTGCCCTTTAAGATGGTCATGAGGATCAACATGAAATGACATTATATTATGATCCTTATTTTATAGATGGGAGGAGTACTTTGTGGAGTAATAGGGAAAGAATTGCTGATCAAAACAAGAACAGAGCAGAATATAAAAGCGAAAAGAGCTATTTTTATTTATGGAAAATTAAAAGTATTTCTATATATAACAACAATGAAACCAAAAATGAAGTTTTGAAAAATGCAAATATTAAATTACTGATTAGAATTTGAGTTTCTTGAGATCCCAAATTCCTCTCTCTGGGTGTAGATGGCTCTCTTCATCAATGAACAATTGGAATGGGTTTGAATCATCTCATCGTTGAAGAATTGATCATCATATAGTCTCCTTGTTGCTGGTGTATAATGATCTCTTGGTTCTGTTCATTTCACTTAGCATCGATGCTCATGTAAATCTCTCAAGGTGTCCCTGAAATCATCCTGCTGGTCGTTTCTAACAGAACAATAATATTTCATAACATTCATATACCATAAAATATTCAGCCATTCTCCAATTGATAGGCATCCATTAAATTTCCAGTTTTTTTGCCACTACAAAAAGGGCTGCCACAAACATTTTTGCATAGGTGAGTCCCTTTCTCTCCTTTAAGACCTTTTTGGGATATAAATCCAGTAGAAACACAGCTGGCTTAAAGGATATGCACAGTTTTATAACTGTTTGAGCAGAGTTCCTTATTTCTCTCCAGAATGGTTGTATCGTTCACAGTTCCACCAACAATGTATCAGTGTCCCATTTTTCCCTCATCCCCTCTAACATTCATCATTATCTTTTCTTCTCATTTTACCCAATCTGACAGGTGTTTAGTGATATCTTAGAGTTGTCTTAATTTGCATTTCTCTTATCAATAATGATTTGGAGCATCTTTTCATATGACTAGAAATAGTTTTAATTTCATCATCTGAAAATTGTCTGTTGATAACTTTTGACCATTTATCCATGGGAGAAAGGCTTGAATTTTAAGCAAGGATTTTTAATCACTATGGCTATTCAAGTGAAACTTTTGGCCCAAAAATATTTTTAAATAAATAAAATAATCTGCATGAGTTTCAAAACAAACCAAATATGTTGAAGTGTAGGTATAAAAACACTGAAAAAAAGTTCATATGTCATATGAATATTCTAGAAGAGATTGCATTTTAAAGGGACAAGACTACATATAAAGAGGAGTTAAAAAGTAATTGTAATATATGCATATTAATGTATAAGGTAAAATTGCTAATGAGGAGTTAAAAAGTTGAGGGAGTTAGTTGACTTGTGAGTAAAGGGAATATGACTGGACATCATGACTCTGTGGTTGGAGCTAGGCAGTACCTAATCAGCAGTATAGAATGAAAATGAGGGTTTCCTAGGAAGAAAAGTTTGCTGAACAGAAGGTGCATAAGAAGGAGATTGGACTAAATGTTAAGTATGGATATTTAAAAATCATAAATCAAGAAGAAACTCCAAGTTTAGTACTCAGCTAGAAGAGTATTTTTCTTTTACTGTTGAAGAAACTGAAAATTAGAGAGATCAACTGTTTTTTTTTAACTAAGATAACATAGTTTGTGATTTACTGAGAAAATTTGTTCCCATGGTTCCTACCTTCAGATGACTGAATAATAGGCTCTTATCTAAAGAAAACAAGAAAAAAATTGCAAAACCTGAGGCAAATATTTTTGGCAACAGCATCATATATTTATTAAAGTTTTAATTATCAAAAGTATTTATACTCAATATTAAAGAAAATAGGACAAATCTGAAATCCAATAATTAAAAAGACACTATGAAATAAGAAAGATATCACAAAGAAATAAGAACAAGGTGTTGAACAATCAATAATTCATGGGAAGAAAAATTTGAAAAATAAGCATGAATTTTAAGTTAAATATTTGAAGATCCTAATGCACAGAGTACAATACAGAATACAAATACTTAAATTAATTTGAAATTTTAACAGATGGAGGCAAGTCTCCAAAACATCACTGAGACTTAGTGGAATAAATATCAAGGTAAATATGCAGCACCAAAAGAGAAGACTTTCTTCACAAGAAATGGATACTTCTCACAAATGAGATAGAGTAGCATCATATGTTAGGGAAACCAAAATCTTTATGAAAATCCTATTACCTGAAGAGTACATTTTCAGTGCCATAAAAGACAAAAAAAAGTGAATTTGTAAACTTTTCATTTAGAATGGAGATCGTTACTAACTTCTACTTATATAAGGCATGAATCAGACATACACACACACAAACCAAAAAATCAAAATCCCTGAAAAATATTTAACAAAATATTTCTAATATCTGCACTTATGCTTTCTGGTAATCCAGGTACCATTAAGCAGAGCATCTGATAAACTTCTAGCATACATTACAGATATTTCAGCATTCATAGTATAGAGGAAATAATAAGATGACCTTGTATCCTGGACTTAATTGTGATCAAGATCAAAGAACTATTTGGTGAAATGAAAGTGACTGCAACTTGAGAGAAAATGATCATATCATCTTACATTCTGTAATAGCCAAAGAAGTCATGCTGAGAGAAGCATTTGGTAGGAAATGAAAGTTAAAAGGAACAGAAGTGGAAGAATTGTGGGAATAAATTCCATACTTCCTAGTCAAAAAGAGAATAGATAGACAGACAGATAGATATGCATCTATCTATAAATCTATCTATCTATATGTAAATATATATATATATATATATAAATTATATATTTCTATATCTTTATACATGTATATATACATGCACACATATACATCATATATATATATATGTATATATATATATATATATATATATAAATCATGCAGTTCATTATAAAAGGAAAAAAATCTTTTTTCAGTATTAACTTGACATTTGATCCTGTAGTAAGTGACCCCTTTTACATATTGATGTTTTATAATCAGACAATGGAGAAAAAAAAGTTAGTCATTCTTTCTGTTTATCCTGTACATGTTTGTGTATGTGTGTGGATTGTATTTGCTACAATATGGAGTTCACTCAGCATGTTATCTTCTCTAGCTTCTAATCCCAATACCTCTTTTCCTTATTTAAGTCTTAGCTCCAGCTGAAAGGACTCAAGTCAAACTTCTGAGTTCTATTCCATTTCCACTGTAGGGGTCAGAATCTTTCAGCCTTGAGCAACTAAACAGAGCCTAGGGCCTTCCCATGCTGGCACCCATCAAAGCTGTGGAGAGCTGTCTCTGCTGCTGCTATTCTTGCTGCTAATTTGAAGGGTGTTTTTTGTTTTTGTTCCAGTCATTACTGAGGTTGCAGCTTCTCCTGGAAATTAAAGTTTTTTTTTTCCCCTGGCTAGTTACTATTGTTTCTGAGCAAAGTAACCAGCCCAGGCAGTTCCAGGATATAATTTAATCTCAGCACAATCTCATTAACAGTAGTAGCATTTGACTCAAAGTAGAGATGTCTGTATCTATGATACAATAGATGGATACGTTTAAACTGTTTTTTCCTTCTGCAAAGTTGCAGGCACAGTTTAGGTCAGAATCTATTGAAATGAGTTCCTGCTTAATCCAGAATTCTGTGCTACTCTTTTGGTTAGTAAAAAGGTCTATTGTCTCCAGAGATACCTAGATGCACATCTGCCATGAATCTTAGAGGGTAAATCATGCTGACTTTGAAAGATTAGTAATGGTGGCTGGACAGCATGCTTTGGATTGCGACTAGGTCATTTGGAGGATTCCTCTCCTCCTCCCATGTAACTATTCTTTTGTTCAAGGCAGAATTCCAAAATTTTCTGGTTCTTAATGATGCATTCTAAGTCCATAGAGACATTGGGCTTGCTCTTCTTCTCCAAGTGATACTGAGGATCTGAACCCCTTTGAGAGTCCTTCTGCTTCCATACTTTCTCTAAGATGTCTCTCAAGACTACCTTCATTCTGTGCACCTCTCTAAGAGAAAATTCATGAGTAGAATTTATTAAAAAGAGCAACTGTTTGGCTGCAATCCTAGGATATGAATACTTTTCAATCAAGCCAAAGGGCTAAAATCAAATTTAGGAATGGCTCAGTGGAATCCAGGGGAAGGAAGTCTGTGTTAACCTTATTGTCAATCTCAGCATTATGAAGACATTAAACGCTGGCATTGTCATTGAGATTGGGTGCTAGTCCTTCACTTATATACTGCCAGAAAGTCAGACAAATTAGGTCATGCACCTTAATATGGGCACATGCTGTCATTGATGGTAATCTTTCTTGGTTTATGTGCATTAGGAGGTAGCCATAATTTTGTTGTTTTTGCAGTGGTACCTATATGACTATCAAATAAGAAATACTTATTAAAAAGTACTATTCAGCTGAAGCAGGCATTGTTTTAGGAATTTTGAAAGAAGAAATGCTCTGATACACAGGAAGAATGGAATTTGAACTTCTTTTTCTTCTTTTTCTTCTTCTTCTTTTTAAGGAGGAGCTGAGCTCCTCTCCTGAATGAAAAGTATTTCTTTCTTTCTATGGGACATTCTTGCATTTTGTCTGGCATTGTCTCTCTTTTTGAAGTCATTTGAATCTTTGAAGTCTGGGAATCTTCTGATGCCAAAGTCCTAACTTGAAGTAATGTCAACAGATTGGACAGACATATAGCCCTGAGATTCAATATTGTTTCCTGACATTTCTGAATCATTGTCTCCAAGCACCAGAGAAAGGAGAAAATCTTTTATATCTACATCATGAGCATTCAGGACCATCTACACATCCCTGTGCTATTTGGTTACACAGAACTGCTGCCTATTAGCTTGGATGATTACTGAATTACCTGAAAAAAAAACATTGTTTTTTTAATATTTTAATTTTTATTATTTTAACTTAATAAAAAGTTAAAAATGAGAAAAAGAAAAAAAAGAAAATAAAGCAAAACAAAACATAGCAGAACATTGTCATGTGTTCAGCAGAATATCAGAAGATTCAAAATATGAATTTCCAGTTCAAAAAAGGAATTATATTTATGAATGTCAACATTTTCTTTATTTCCTTATGGGTTGTTTTTGTTTTTTGTTCTCTGCTATGAACTTTTTTACTTCACTTTGTTATTTCCCTCCTTTTTATGCTCTCCCCTTTCACTAACCTTGCTGTAGTTAAGCACAGTTATATTTGATAAACAACACAAACACAGACACATATACATATACATCCACACCCATCCACAGACCCACACATGTGTATATATATATATATATGTGTATATATATATATATACATATATATATATATATACACATACATACATAGAGCAACATGCATATATATCTACACAAACTCAAACACATACATATACATGCACTTATTTCTATATAAACATGTATCGAAAACAATATTAATATGCTGCACTTAAAATGTAAATTTCTCTCTTAAATGAAATTTCAAGCTTGGCTGTAACTAAGATCATTAACAACTAGCTACACTTGTATATATCTTGGATATATGTTAGATTTTCTATTGAGTTCTGATTTGTCTAATAGAAAGTCCTGAAAATCTACAAGTTCCTTGAATGTTTATTTTTTTTCATTAAATATTATAATTAATGGATATAATATTTTAGCGGCAGCTTTAGATCTTTTGATTGTTGGTAGTTAATGATTCTAGGTCTTGCAGTCTTTTATTGCAATTTCTGACAAAACACATACAATTCTAATTGTAGCTCCAACATATTTGAATTGCTTTTTTCTTATTTCTTACAAAATTTTCTCTTTGATCTACAGATGTTGAAATTTGACAATAATATTCCTATATATTTTCCACAAAGGATCTTTTTGAGGTGATAATCAGTGATATCAGTGATTTTTTTTCTATTTCTACTTTTTCCTCATGATCTATTACTCCAGGACAATTATCTAGGATTATTTCTTGCATTATTGTGTCAAGGTTCTTTTTTTTTTTTTTGGTCACAGTTTTCAGGGAGTCAAATTATTTTTATATTTTCTTGATTTTTTTTTCTTCAGACATTTTGTTTTTCTTATAAAATGTTTCACATTCTGTTCCTTTTTCATTTTTTATATTCTTTTTTGTTATTTCTTGGTCTCATTGCTTTACTGACTTCCTCTTTCAAAATTTTAATTTTCTAATATTTGTTTTCATCTTTAAGAGTCTGTATCTTCTTTTCTGTTTGAATAAGTTACTTTTTCATGATTTTGTTTTTCCTAGATGGTTTTTCTTTTTTTTTTCTCAATGTCTCTCATTTAATTTTAAAATTATCTATTGAGCTCTATAAATTCTCCCAGGGCAGGGAGCCATTTACCATTGCTCTTTGGGATAAAAGCTCTTTTTACTTCAGTGTCCTGCTCAGAAGATGAACTCCAGTCTTCCTATTTCCATAGTAAGTTTCTATGGTGAGGTTCTTTCTTCTTTGCCAGGTTCATTGTTTTTAACGAGAACTATTAGTGTAAGTACCTTTAATCATGATATAGGGCCTCTGTCTTCATTTCAGTTCTTTGCTCTGATCTGGAACTTCAAACCAAAAGCTTTACTCTCCTGCAAGTGCCTGCACTCAGAAACATCCCTGCCCCAGCTGTTTCTGCACTCATCAGGGGCACTGGTTCCTTCTCACTCAGGGCTTTAGCAGCACAACTGGGCCTTGCATTTCTAATCAGTTGAGGTTCATGCAGTCTTCTTACACAGATCCAGAACCCTCGAGCTGTTTGGGAAGTGAAAGTCTCTGCAACTCCTGCTTAGGCTCCAACCACACCTAGTTAGCCCCATGGCACCTCATTTAGTGTTTCTGGAAAGCCTGGAGGTGTTTCATTTTACTCAGGTTAATCCCTGGTTTGGGATCTTTCTTTGGTTCTTGTTGGGTTGTGGCAGGAGAACCCCTGCTCTGCCCCAAGTCTTCTTGATTTTTCACCAGTCTATGTTCACCTTGAAGAGAATATTCTTTATGTTTGTGGGGGAAATTTAGATAAACTGAAATTGACTGACTTACTCTGCCATCTTCCCAGAATCCTTGCCACCTCCACCATTCTTTATGAATTTCCACTTCCTTAAAAGTCTGATATTCTTTGAAAGGATTTCATTCTTTAGTCTTTAATATTCATCTTGGAATCCTTTGGATTGGGCCTTGAGAGTTGAGGGGAGGATTGGTATCCACACTGTTGCCCCCTACTAGGATCTGCTTTGCTTTATTTTCTGGGGCTATCTTCCTACCCCAAGTTAGATTCCCCCACCTCACAATTCTTGCAGCCATGTTTCAGAAGTTCGGTTCAAGATAGTTTTATTTTTTTTCCATATACAGTTTGATTTTTACTATAGATTTCAAAAGAGTTGTGGACAAGGATATACATGGCTTTCTATCAATGGCTAGACTTCTTAAATGTTTTCTGCTTGTAACCCCTTTTCACCCAAGAAATTTTTCTGTAAGACAGGTTATACAGGGATATAAAATAAGTACACAAATTAAACTTTTACTGATAATAAATCATAATTTTTTGACTCTACACCCAGGTAATGACCTCATATGGGGACTTGATTCAGAGTTTAAGAACCTTTGGGCTAGGGTATGGATGAATAAGAGAAGATAACTTAAGAGGAAAGGAAAATATTCAAGAAGAAAATAAATATTGTAAAGATGCAATTAATTCTAACGAAAAAGGAAAGAAATTATAGATAAAGTCAAGAAAGTGTTAAAATACTTTCTTAAAATATATACCTATAGCACTATTTGCAAAGCTTGATGCAAGTGACACAAAGCAAAAAAAAAAAAAAAGAAAATTGGAAAAATAGTTCCAACACTTAAAGCACTATGTTCTATATAGTAAAAATCAAACTGTATAAGGAAAAAATTAAAACTATTTTTGGCCTAAACTTCTGAACCATGTCTAAGTCTGTAAGAACCGTGGGGCTAGGGAACCTGATTTGGGGCAGGGAGATAACCCTAGAGGTAAAACTTCCCATAGGAGGCAATATACAAATTAAGCTTTGGAAGAAAGTAAGGATTTTAAGAAGTAAGTAGAGAAGAAGGCATGCATTTCAAATGCTAGGACAAAATTTTAGAAATATATAGAAATAGGAAATGGAATTCCATACATGGAAAAATGGTTCATTGGGTATTTTGGCTGGAACATAAGAGTCTACGCAGGAAAACAATGAGAAGTATCTGTAAAAGTAGGTTTGATTTAAATTATGGAAAATTTTACGTGCCAGGATAATGATCCTGCTAGTTATCTGAGGAGAAATAGGAACCTGTTGGACTGAAGTCAAGGATGATTTTTTTTTTGTTTGTTTGTTTTTTCGCTTTTTGCTGAGGCAATTGGGGTTAAGTGACTTGCTCAGGGTCACACAGCTAGGAAGTGTCTGAGACCAGATTTGAACTCAGGTCTTCCTGACTTCAGGGCTGGTGCTCTATCCACTGCGCCACCTAGCTGCCCCAGTCAAGGATGATTTTTGAAAATATAGAATGACATCCAGAAGCTATATTTTATGAAGATTACTTTTACAGATGTTTGGTATATGTATTGTCAAGGAGAGAAATTGAGAGCAGAAAGATCAAATAGTATACAATGGCAGTAGTTGAAGTGATAGGTTAGTATGACAGCCTAAAATTGGGGTAGTGGTTATATGGTTAGGAGAAAAGATATAGAAGATGGATGTTGTTGAAATAGGATCATAAAGACTTGACAACTGATTAAATACAAAGGGTAAAGAGGCAGAAAAGTCAAGGATAAAAAGTAGATACTCAGGAGATGACAAAATAAATAATTTTTGGAGGAAGATTAGAACAAGGAAAGAAGATACTTGGGCATCCTTTGGACATAAGATGCCATTTGGATATGTATTAACAATTTATTAGTAATGTGGGATTTAAGAAAAGAGAGATTAACCTGAGATATATAGATATGAGAGTCATCTGCTAGATTCGATATTGGAAGGAGAGTTGGGCCTGTTGGTTGGTAAGACATAATGAAATCTCAACTTTTGCGTTAATGAGCTGTTTGTCCTTGTCCAAATTATATATTCTCTCCAAATCTGTTTCTTCATTTCAAAATAGAAATATTTCTCCTACCATACCAGAGAGATTCATACATTTTTAACATATATAAACTTTTTTCATAGACCACAAGGTGTTATATAAATTACAGTGATCACTGTATTCTTTTCTTCTGCTCTTTCCTTCTGGAAAAACCTCTTTTTTACACTATTGTTCATATCTAGGATCTTCAAACCTTTGGAATTCTATTTTTATTCTAGATCTCTTCAATAACACATTGTAACCACTTCATCAGCCCCACTTTTGCAACATTAAGTGAAAATATTAAGAAAATTAACACAATAACATGAAAGACAAATTTATGACAAAATATCACCATGCAGTTTAAAATTGTTAACATTTTTTACATTGCATTTGAATGCTGAATACTTGAATACATCATTATAAGACCCTCTTTGTTGGGCACCCTCTGGAGTTCTACCATGGACCTTCTCTTTTTTTCAATATGCTTATCCAACCTTCTCTCCTTTCTTCATTCTTCTCTTTCTCTCTGACTCTGTGTCTTGACTCTCTGTCTCTGTTTCTGTCTTGTTTTGTCCCTATTGCTATTTCTGTCTCACTACTCCTATTCATTCTATTGGGATGACTTCTGAATTTGCATTCTCCCTCCTGAGCTACAGTTTCACATTACCATCTGTCTACCTAACATCTCCATCTGGATACCCTACAGATGCCTCAAATACAGCATGTCCAAAACAGAATTCCTTCTTTATGCGTAAAATTATCCCTCTTTCTAAATTCCCTACTGTGGTCAAATACAATATCCTTCTATGATGTAAATTCGCAACTTTCTCAGAAGAAGACTCCACTTGAGTGTCTAGTTAAAGTGATAGGGGAAGCCATTCACTTTGTGAGGAATAACTCTATATTTGATAGCAGTAGGGTAACTAACTAGGCAATCTCGATTAATGAGAGAAATAATTCAAAGAGGTAGGGACAATAAAATTCAAAAACATATATGTAATACTTACATACATATTGAAGGAGGCTAAATATATATATATAAGGAAAGTAAGACCCTGAGATTTAGTACAAAAGAAAAGGGAGAGCTGACTTTGGACAGGAAGGTGTTAGAACATTGTTATGTTAATGTATGAATACCTTTCGATGGCTGATTAAAAGCTGCTAATTTCTGCTCCTCCAGCTTGCAAGAAAATAGCCTTTCTTGTCAACCATAAACTTTAATCAGAAAGGAATATTATCATTAGTAGGTCCAGCTATTAGTAGGTTGCTCTATTTATATGCATGTCATGGTGTCACCTCCCTGATATTATGGTCCTCTTCAAGAAGAAAGAACAAACAACCTATGTGAGTAAAGTTGGCCCACAAACTAGAATTGGTCAATTGGAAGACTCTCTTCCTTCCTTCCTTCCTTTCTTCCTTTCCCCTTTTCTTCCTTCACTCCTTTACTCTTTATCTTCCTCTTTGCCCTCCTTCTTTCCTCCTTTCCTTCCTCTGTCTCTCTCTGAAGCCTCAAACACTGAATGGGTGCAGCCTCAGTCAAACTGAGGTCTATTGAAGAGTTTAGCTTAAAAAAGCCAAGGTCCCCCATTTGATCAAGAGCCATTTCGAGTTATCCTGATCTGTATCTGGCCACTGAACTCAGAAGGCTCTGGAGGGGAAAGTGAGGTAGGTGATCTTGCACAGCCTTCCCTCACTTAAATCCCAATTCACTTTCATGTTCTGGCTTCACCTCTCTGATGCCATAGTCTTCCTCAAGAATGAAGGACAAATGGGGAGTGGAGCCATGGTGGCAGGGATTAGACAGGAGTCTCTGTAACCTCCTCTAACCTCCCCTCAAACCAACAACATATGAAGCCTCTAGACTGATTTTGAAGCAAAAAAATCCACAATATCTGGAGAACAACACGATTCTAGAAGAAGATACTCTGGAAGAACCTCAAAACAGGTCTGTTTTAATTGGGCAGGGGGGTGGTCTGCTGAACCCAGACTGCAGCACAGGGAGACCGGGGCAGGGAGCTGGAGCAGGGAGCTGGAACAGGAGTCGGAACAGGAGTGGGAGCGTTGTGCTTTTCACACACCTGGGAGTCTTCTGCGGGCTTCTTGGACCAATCTGTCCTGATTGTGGGCAGGTGGTTTGGAGGGTCTGCCTTTTGAGGGGGATAGATTGTGAACCACTGAAACCCTGATGAGCATTGGACCTAGCTGCCATTACACAGCACCTTAAAGCAATCAATCAATCAACAGGACTGATCAGCACCAGAAATAGTTGAATCAGCAGAACTGCCCAGTACCTGAAATAATTCAATCAGCAAAACTGCCCCAGGGTGAACTAAAGCAGAACTGCCCAGCACCTGACATAATTCAATCAGCAGAACTGCCCAGTTCCTGAAATAACTCAATCAGCAGAACTGCCCCAGGGCAAATTAAAGCAGCTGTCCCACCTTTGTCCTAAACAGACCTCACACCTTTAAAAAAAATGAATAAAAAAACCAAAAAGAGCTCTCACCATAGACAACTTTTATGGAGAGAGGGAAGAACAGACCTCAAATCCTGAGGCCCCTAAAGGTAAAGCAACTCCAAAAAAAGCCCCAAAGAGAGACATAAATTGGTCTCCATGTCACAAGGCTTTCTTTGAAGATTGCATAAAAAATCTTAAAAGAGAGTTAGAAGAAATATGAGGAAACGAAATGAGATCACTGCAAAATAAAATAGAAAAAATGGAAAAAAGAATGCAATGAACAAAAAAATGTAATTGGTCAATTGCAAAAGGAACTAAAAACAGTAACTGAAGACAATAAGACATTAATAATTAGAATCGAACAATTGGAAATGAATGACTCATCAAGACTTCAAGAATCTGCTGAACAAAAACAAAAAAATGAAAAGATAGAAAAAAACATGAAATATCTCCTAGGAAAAACAACTGACCTGGAAAATAGATCTAGGAGAGACAATCTAAGGATTATAGGGCTTCCTGAAAGCCATGATGAAAAAAAAGAACCTAGACGCTATCTTCCAGGAAATCATAAAAGAAAATTGCCCTGATACTTTAGACCCAGAAAGGCAAAATACTTATTGAAACAATCCACCGATCACCTCCTGAAAGAAACCCAAAAATTAAGTCCCCCAGAAATATCGTGGCTAAATTCCAGAACTATCAAACCAAGGAAAAGATATTACAGGAAGCCAGAAAGAAACAATTTAAATATCGGGGAGCTACAATTAGGATCACACAGGACCTAGCATCTTCTACTTTGAAGGATCGAAGGGCCTGGAATCAGATATTCCGAAAGGCAAAGGAACTTGGATTACAGCCAAGAATAAGTTACCCAGCTAGAATGAGCATTATCTTCCAGGGAAGAAGATGGTCATTCAATGATATAGGAGAATTTCACCTATTTCTACTGAAAAGACCAGAACTGAACAAAAAATTTGATCTACAAACACAGAACACAAGAGAAACATAAACAGGTAACGAGAAAAAAAAAATCTTGAGAACTATATTTATGTTATAGATACTTATAGAATGAGGGTTGATTTTATGAATCTATTATTACATTATGATTATGATATGATTACTGTGATTTTATGATTATTATCATATGATTACTGTGATTTTATGATTATTATGATATGATAAACTGAAAAAGAAATTAGAGGTAGAAAAGGGATAACACTGGAAGAAGAGGAAAAGGAGGTAACATAAGGGAAATTACATCACATGTAGAGGCAAAGAAAACCTATAATGATTGAGGGGAAAAAAGGGAGGGGAATGAGAATTGGGTTAATCTCCATCTCATCAGATTTGGCTCAGAGGGAATAATAGACGTACTTATAAGGAAACAGGAGGGAAAGGGGGGAAAAAGGGGGTGGGTGTGGCTCTAAAGGGGAAGGATTGTTTGAGGGAAGTGGTTTTCAAAAGCAAAATAGTAGGGAGGAGGGAAAGGGGATAAGAAAGAGAAAAGCATAAGCTAGGGTAAATAAGATGGCAGAAAATACAGAATTAGTTATTTTAACTGTGAATATGAATGGAATGAACTCTCCCTTAAAGCAGAAGCAGATAGCAGAGTGGATTAAAAACCAGAATCCAACAATATGTTGTATACAAGAAACACATCTAAAATATAGAGATACATACAGGGTGAAGGTAAAAGGCTGGAGCAGAATCTATTATGCTTCAGGTGAACAAAAAAAAGCAGAGGTAGCAATCCTGATCTCAGACCAAGTAAAAGCAAAGATAGACTTAATTAAAAGAGACAAAGAAGGAAATTATATCTTCCTATATATTCATAGATAATGAAGCAATATCAATACTAAACATATATGCATCAATTGGTATAGCATGGAAATTCCTAGAGGAAAAGTTCAGAGAGATGCAAGAAGAAATAGACAGCAAAACTATAATAGTGGGGGATCTCAACCTCCCTCTCTCAGAACTTGATAAACCAAACCACAAAATAAATAAGAAAGAAGTTAAGGAGGTAAACAAAATATTAGAAAAGTTAGGTATGCTCTACACACCTGTCAGATTGGCTAAAATGACAGGAAATGATAATGATAACTGTTGGAGGGGATGTGGGAACACTGGGACACTGATACATTGTTGGTGGAACTGTGAACGGATCCAACCATTCTGGAGAGCAATTTGGAGCTATGCTCAAAAAGTTATCAAACTGTGCATACACTTTGACCAAGCGGTGTTTCTACTGGGCCTATATCCCAAAGAGATTTTAAAGGAGGGAAAGGGACCCACATGGGCAAAAATGTTTGTGGCAGCCCTTTTTGTATTGGCAAGAAACTGGAAATTGAAAAGATGCCCATCAATTGGAGAATGGCTGAATAAATTATGGTATATGAATGTTATGGAATATTATTGTTCTGTAAGAAATGACCAAGAGGAGGATTTCAGAGAGGATTGGAGACACTTGCATGAACTGATGCTGAGTGAAATCAGCAGAACCAGGAGAACATTATACACAGCAACAAGACTATA
>JAJPUD010025710.1:0-17257 GCA_023553655.1 Myrmecobius fasciatus
TGTGTGTGTGTGTGTGTGTGTGTGTGTGTGTGTGTGTGTGTGATGGGAGTGATTAGGGTCCTACATGTAAAAGGGGCTGATTAAATAATTCGAATTTAGTTGAATTTCAATAAGCAGAGGTTGGTAAGAGAGAGTTGTCTCTTTGATATATGGAGGGGAGGGGATGACCAAAGAGAAGAATGGCAAAACTTATATTAGAAATCCTTTTCCATGAAATAGAAAATTTGATAAGCATTTTATATAATTCTATTGTTACCATTAATGATAAGAAAAAAGCCTACTATAGTATTTTAAGGATTTCATACTGCTTTATAAGTATTATTTCATTTGACCCTTACAAGAACTCTAGGAAGTAGCTGCTATTATTATACCCATTTTACAGATGAGAAAACTGAGGAAGAAGTATCTTGAGGCAAGATGTAAACGCAAGTTTTCTGCATTCTAAGCCCTGTACTGTATCCACTGTGCCATGTAGTTGATCTAAAAGCTATCTCCTTTTTGGGATAACCGTGGAAAAGCAATGATGGTTATCTGAGAAACATTCAGAGGAGTGTCTAGGCTTAAAGCCAAGGGACTGATGAGTTTTCATTTATGTATTCTTGGTTCAGGAGTGATCTCAATCATCCACCTGTCCTGCCTTCCTGCCTTCAGAAAGGAAAACATGAAAGAATGTTGGATGGTAGCCATTAAAGATGTATGTTCACAAGGGAGGAGACATGCCAGGAGGTTCTAAGATGAATCATAGAAACAATCAGTTAGAAGGGGCCTTAGAGGTTATCCTAGGCAGGTGGTCATCCAGGTTTTGCTCCAGTGCTTCAGGTGATGGGGACTTCACTATATGATGATGCAGCTCATTCCATTTTTAATGGCTATAATTATTACAATAGTCTTCCTTATTTATGTTGGGCCTAAATCTACTTCCTTATGATATTTCTATCCACTTGTTCTAAGTTTGCTTTCTGCAACTACATAATCTAATCCCTTTGCCCATCTCCTCATACCTTCTCCTGTCTTGTGGCTTTGTACTAGCTGTCCCTAATGTCTGGAAGGGACCCTTTTCCTGCTTGTGTAGAATCTCTTACTTAGTTCAAAGTTCAGCTCATCCTCCTATATATGAAGTTTTTCCTGAATGTTCCCAACTTACAGTTCTCTCCCTTACAAAAATACCTCATTTATTTTATATTTGTCCTGTAATCATCCATATGAGTATGTGTTGTCTCTAAAAATAGAATGTTAACTCTCTGAGAGCAAGGGTGATTCCATTTTTGTCTTTCTATCACTGTAGGTACCTAATAAATGCATATTGATTGATTGCTCTGATAGTCCTTTAGATATTCAATTTAGTAAACTTTTATTAAGCATTTGTTGTGTCTAGAGACTTATGGCAGGTACTTAAGATAGAGATCAATAATGAATATTTAACCTCCTTAATCCCCTCCCCCCAAAAAAACTCCTTTTATTGGCTGTCCGGTTCTGTCAACTGTTTCTCATATGATAGGATATCTAAACTCTTTGCCATTCTGTCATATTTATAAACATACTTTTTATTGATGTCTTTCCTAAACTGTGATGTCCATAACTGGCCAGCCAGAGGACGGTGGAACCACTTTATTTTTTACTTGTCATTATATTTTTTGTTAGTGCAGAGTAAATTGTACTAGATTTTTTGGAGGGGCAATAGACATAGTATCAACAGAAACCTTTTGGATCTTATATGAACTGTTGTTAACTTTAGCTTTTTTTTCATTCTTTGTGCAAATTAATATTTTTTAAATTATTGGTGCTTCTTTAAAAATCATAGTTATTTTTGCCTTTCCTTGAAGCCTATCTTTTAATAAAGCAAAATGGTTTAATAAAACTTGACCAACAAAGTAACTCTCTATGCCAAATCCTACTATACTCATTGGCCCTGATCTCTTTCCCAAAATAAGAGAAATTTGTGTCATCATCTGTTCTCTGAGACCGTGATTGGTGCAGTTTAATTTTGGACCCTGAGTACATTTACATTTCTGCTTAGTACATTTTGTCTTGTTGATCTGCCTCCATTGTTCCAGACAAATATTTCTTTTTTCTCAGACAAATATTTCTTAATCTTCAACAAGAAATTTAACAGATATTAGCAGGCCACTGTATGTAGAAGATAGTACTTCTTGCTAGAGGAGGTATAGTTTAGCTAAAATGTGGTTGTCAGCAGTAGTATGAAGGATGAATTAGAGTGTGGGGGGTGTTAAATGGTACTTGTTTGGAGACATAAATGTAAGGGAGTCATTGCGAAAATTCAGATTGGTCAAAATGAAAGAATATTTTAAGTATAGTACAGTGGTGGCAGTGGGAATAGAGAAAAAGGGACAGAGGAAAAAAATGATGTTGTGGGTGTGGAATTAGTAACACAATTCCTGTCATCTTCTTCATAAAAAGCTCTGTTACTATCAGTGCCCTCCTAAAATAAAAAAACAAAAAAAAAGCCAAACAAACAAATTAGACAAACTGATGGCTCTGTTGTCCACTGAAAACAACTCTAAATTTTTATTATTCAAAATAGGACTTCATATTACCTCTGTAACTTTATTTCATATCAATTTTTGTCATGTGGTTCCAGCCAAACTCTATTATTTGTCAATATCTTTGGAAGAGTTCTTTCTTTTTTTCCCTTGCCTTTTTGTGTTTCTTCATTCCATTTTGCATAGTTATCTGTCTACCTGTCTGTCTGTATATTTAAAATCTGTCTGTCTACCAGAACTGATCTGTTTATCAAGGTCTAGGTCAGGGGTCATTTAGCTTCCAGACAGAACTTCTCTCTCTCTCTGTCTCTCTCTTTGTCTCTCTCTCTGTCTGTCTCTGTGTCTTGCACTCTCTGTCTCTGTCTCTCTCTTTGTCTCTTTCTGTCTCTGCCTCTCGCTCTCTGTCTGTCTCTCTTTGTCTGTCTCTGTCTAACACTATTTATCTCTGTCTGTCTGTCTCTGTCTGTGTTTCTGTCTCTGTATCTCTGTCTCTTTCTTTCTGTATCTCTGCCTCTCTCTCGCTCTTTCTCTTTGTCTTTCTGTCTCTTTCTGTCTGTCTCTGTCTCTCTCTTTCTCTGTTTCTTTCTCTCTGTCTCTGTGTCTCACTATTTGTCTCTGTCTGTGTGTCTGTCTGTGTATCTCTGTTTCTCTCTCTGTCTCTCTCTGTTTCTCTATTTCCCCCTTCTCTGTCTCGTTCTCTCTTTCTGTATCTCTGTCTCTGTCTGTCTCTTTGTCTCTTTCTGTCTCTCTGCCTCTCGCTGTTTCTCTCTTTCTGTCTCTTTCTCTCTCTCTGTCTCTCTCTCTCTCTATCCTTCTTTTCTCCCTCTCTCCTCTTCCTCCCACATCATTATTACTCTTAGGTAATATATTCCTCCATTCATATTGTGAATAGGCCTACTTTAGACCTGATCTCATCACAAACCTTCAGAGTTACTACATTGATTTCAGTAAGATCCTCTTCTCTTTCTTCCTCATAGAGATATTTTGTTATTGTGTTGATGAAATATTGGATTTTTTTTTTTTGGAGAGTCTTGTCCCTCTTCCCTTTTTAAAAGTCTCCAGCCATAGTGTCATAACTAACTTTTCTCTAAAATTTGAAAAATGCTTCCCTAAAATATAGAGATATAGTAACATAGGACTGTTTGAGCTGGGAGAATGGGAAATTTTATAGTCTAATCTCTTTTGTTTTTCAGAAGAGGAAACTGAGACTCAAAGTGATGAAGTGATTTGCCCAATGAAATACATATGTGACAGATGAGATTTGCGAAGCTAGCACTCTTTTCACATTATACTGTTCCATTTTCTTATCAAGCCCATCATTCCCTTCTTTTAACTCCAAGATGACCTAGTCACTTTGTTCCATGGTTACCATAACTGTGATTTTTTTCCAACTAGTAGTTCACAGGGTCACAATTTCAGAATTGGAAAAGACTTTAGCAGACACCTACTCAAACCCATACCCCTAAAGAAATCTTCATTATGACATACCTAACAAGTAATGTTCTAACCTTTGCTTAAATAGCTCCAGGGAGAAGGAACATAATATCTTCCAAGACAGGACCTTCTACTTTGGAATAGTTAAGTTAATAGGAAGTTTTTCTGTATGTAACCCTAAATTTTCCAAAGAAAATTCTTTTCCTTTGATTAAGTTTCCCAAGAATTAGCAGGCAATAGTTATTAAATCCATGTGAGATTCCCTAGGGAGTTTCAGAACTATTCTTCTTAAACAATAATTCATTCCTCCTACTTGGTCTCTAAGGAGTCTATTTTGCATATGGAGTCTTGGGGTCTTTTAATACAGAAGAAGGAAGTAAAGCTTATGGAAACAGCTTTATTCTCTGAGTACAGAGCTACTGTTTGCTTATTCCTACTCGGATTCCTTTTTTGTTGAGATCTTGAGATATTCCACCTAGATGTTCTCTTGGTCTTCTTTATGGTTAGTTGGGATCACACCATGTATCTGTATGACTACTTACTGCTATTGATTCAGGGTTAAATACTAACATTAATTCTTCTCATCCCTAAACTTTGTCTTTGAAGTCTTTAATAGAGTGTAAGTTATGTTTGACTGTCGAAATACATCTTGCACAGCTGGCTAACCAATAACAACATTTTATGTGCTATGAACTAAACATGAGTATTGGTTTCAAATTAAGGTTATGTTCACAATGTGTTATTCAATACTTCGTCAAATTCAAAGGGCTCAATTCTATTCCCAGTAGCTTTGTTGTTCAAAATTAAGTCCAGAGTAGCAGTTCCCTTTCTTGCTTCTTCAGCTTTCAGAGAAATGAAAATATGGGCAAAGGACGTTAAGAATTTATTAGATGCTCTGTTTCTAGCTTAAGACTGACCTTTATATAACACTTTTTTACAAAGTACTTTACATACATACTTTGTGAGGTAGGTACTATGTATTATTATTATCCTTATTTTTACCAATGAGGAAACTAAGATCTGGAGAGAGAAAAAAAAATTGCTTATAGTCCCAGTAAATGTTAGAGATGTGGTTTTTTAACCAAGTGTTTGTGACTCTAAGATCAAGCTTCTATGAACTAGGTCATGCTGCCTTCTAGCAAATATTTTGACAGTTGAAATTCCCATAACTTTAATATCTTGCTTTTGTATCGTTTTTGTAAGCTGTATTAACAAAGTATAATCTATTTCATCCTTCTAACTGGGTTGTCTCTATAATGATAAAAATCTTGTTTCTCTTTCTCCTTTTAGACTAACTCAAATGTTCTCACCATGTTCCTATTCTAATATTTGAGCCTTTCCAAACATATATATAGATATAGATATGTATCTGTTTCTATATATATCTTTTTAAAAAATACAGATTGCTATTACTTGATCATATTCTGTTCATTTAGTTTCTCTTGAAAAAGGTGCATCTTTCTATTGTTTTTTTTTAAATTATGAACTTACCTTACCAAGTCTCCTTGAAGCCTTTATGACTGTATTTATTAGCTTGTATTAAGATGTCAAGTTCATTTGATTTTTTTATTCATAGTCTTTGTGTCGGTATGTGGGTATTTTAAATTGTAATTCTTCCTGAACTCTGTTGATTTGTTTTCTTTCATAAATTACTGGCATTTTTTTCTGCTATTGTTCTTTCAATGTGATACTTGTCCTCAGTAGTCCTCAGTAGTATCAAATTTAATAGTTTTATTCAGGCATTTTTCTCTTTCAGTATTCCTTAATATAAAGCCATCTTGATAAGGTTGGCAAGTCTGCTGTGAAATGTATTTTGGTGGTTACCTTTATGAGTTCTGGGAAATGTCCATTCATCAGCCAAGGAAAATGAAGTTCTTTCTGGTATTCTTTACAAATGGTAATATTATTGTTATCCTTACTTTATGTATTGTAAAATTATATACATTGAATACAGTTTACAAAATGCTTTTGCAAACTATATACATTTTATACAGTTTACAAAACGCTTTTGCTAGGATACTCTAATTAATTTTAAGAGTTTCTTCAAAAGATGTTACCATTCCTGATAATAGAAGGAATCCTTTTAAATATCATCTAAGTCAAACAGCTAGTTAACAGCAGAACTGGGACTGCATTAAGTATTATAGTCAATGTGCTAAGTGTTAAGTGGAAGCAGGTAGGTGGCTAATGGATAGAGCACTGGGCCTGGAGTCAGGAAACCCTGAATTAAAATCTGGCCTCGGCCCCTAACTGTGTGACCCTGCACAAGTCACTTTACCTCAGTTTTCTTTAATCTATTGAAGGAAAGGGAAAACCACTGCAGTATTTTTGCCAAGAAAACCCCATATGTGGTCATAAAGAGTCAGACATGAGTAAATGATTGAAGAACAACAGCTAAGTACTGAGGATACAGATGACAAGTAAAAACAATAAAAAATTATAATAGGAGAGATAGCATGTTAGTATATAGGGACCTGTATATACAAGATATATATATTAAAGCAGACACAGAGTAAGTAGAAAGGAATACACTAGCTTCTCTGGGAACCAGGACAGAGCTCCTACAGAAGGTGACATTTGAGCTGAGTTTTGGAGGAAGCCAGAGATTATAAGAGTTGGAGGTGAGAAGAGAGAAGATTCCAGTCATGGTGCATTAGCCAATGAAAAGTCATGGAATTTGGAGATCTCCGGGTATTTTGTGTGAGGAACAGTGAGAGGCCAGAATGTCTGGCATGGAGAGGAATAAGATGCAATAAGACTGGAAAGATAGGAAGGGGCCAGGTTGTGAAGAATTTAAATGTCAAACAGAAGCTTTTATATTTGATCTTCGTAATAGGAAACTACTGGAACCTGCATTTTTTGAAAGTCACTTTGTCAACTAGATGGAAGATGGATTAGAGTGAGGAGAGGCTTGAGGAAGGGAAACCAATTAAGAGACTTTGTAATATTCAGGATAGAGGTGAAACAAGGACCTGAATCAGAGTGATATATGTATGAGTAGAGAGAAGATCTGTCTGAGAAATGAGAAAAAAAGACTCAAATCTTAGTCTCCTAATTCTTTTTTTTTTTGAGTGAGGCAATTAGGGGTTAAATGACTTTCCCAGGGTCAGCTAATAAGTGTTAGTATCTGAGAGGGGAGTTGAACTCAGGTCCTCCTGACTCCTGGGCAGGGACTGTATCTACTGCACCACCTAACTGCTCCAATTTATCTACTCATTAATCCAATACTATTTCCATTTTATTACCCTATTGGATTTATCTATGTGTTTGAAGATGATATTTTATGATACCAAAAAAGAGCTGAAGATCTGTGTAAAATTCATTTTGAAATATCAATACTTGGACATTTGGTGGTAGCTGGGAAGGCTTAGTGGCAGGAATAGAATTTAACTTGATATAGTTTTTGTGGTGAAATGCATGGTCAGAACTCGCTCCGCTTTCAAATGGGGATTGCTTTCAAGTGAGGATTGATGGATGTGTGTGGGTAACAATAATATGGTGGAGATTTCTAACATAGGAAATTGTGAAACCATCAATTGAGTACATTGGCTTTCTCTGATCAGAGTGAAATTTAAGATAGTTGCCCTCGGACCCTGTGGAGTTTGTGTTTTTCAGTCACTTTGATAGACCTAAGAAACCTCTGATGCCTTCTCAGGGGTTCCTTCTTTGAGATGCATAGAGATGTTGGGATCCAAAGAGGGAGCATGAGGACTCCAGGGACTCCTGGTTCCCCAAAATGTGATAGCCCCTTGCAGCAGAGGCACCAGGCTGTGGAAGAAAACAATAGCTCTTGACATTTCGTGTTCCACAGAAGCTTACCTGGCAGTGTGAACAGGAAGGAGCTGTTTGTGTGTTAGTTTAGGCCTTGCCCCTGCTGACTTGTTTCAGCCCATCTCTGCATGAAGCTCAGCACCATGTGCATGATATGCCCTGTTGTGAGTCTTACGAAAGCAGCCCTTTCTTCACACCCACACATGCATAACAAAAATGTTTGCAAAAGGAGGACTGCTATTAGTAATCACTGAATTTTCAAGTATAGCCTTTAAAAAAAAAAAAAAAAAAACTGAACCTTTGTAAAGCTTTCTGGCAGCTTTACTACTTACCCCTCCCCTAAACCTATTATTGTTTTATTATTATTTTTACATGAGAATTTTCCTCCTCCTTTTCTTTTCTTCTCCATTTCATCTTCCTCCTCCTTCTTTATCTCTTCTTCCTTCTCTTCCTCCATCTTTTCATCTCTCTATACCTCCTCTTCCTCCATCTCTTTAAGTATAATCATCTTATTCTGTTAGGGTGTCCTCCCCCTTAAATTTCTGATTTCTCCTTTGCTTGCTCTGTGCTTGATGTGAGACAAACATACAGGCTTTAAAGAAATGGTACTGGGGAAGCTGTTATTCAGATAGCACTGTGCTCTGGGAGGTTTCTTGTGCACTTTGGCCTTTTACTCACAGAAAGCTATAATGGCCCACGATGCTTCTTATGACGTTGTGCAGACTTTACAGCTCCTTACCAAGGAGTTGGACTTCATGATATCAGTAACCCACCTGAAGGGGAAAGTTTTATTATCTTACTTATAGATTTCAGGTGAAGAAATGCTTGCTTCCACTTAAAGGTGAGCTCTGATGCAAAGCCATCTTCAGCACCCTGAAACCCTCCTCTCCCTTCCCCCAATTAATATTTACTGACTCCCCCTCCCCTGCACGTTGCCAGGTAGTGCAGCCTGTAGCATTTTATAGAGTGGGAAGCAGATGCAGTCACTGCCTTCATGAAGGCCTGGTGGCGGGAACACACAAAAAGACTGACTTTTAAAGAGACTCATGTTTGTGTTCCTGTGGTTTCTTTCAAGAAACCCTTTCCTCACAGATTTTTTTTTAAGCATAAGTGTATTCTTTGAAGATTCTTACTTAAGAAGATTTAACAATGCATCATTCCATATTGCTTTGTGTTAAATTGTTTCATGTTTCATGTTAACATGTTTCATGTCCAGTCTCCCATGCCGACTGTAAACTCTCTGAGGTCTAGGGCCATGTCTATTACTTCTTTTATTTTTCTCCATATCATCTAGCACAGTGTTGGGCATATAGTTGGTTCAAAATACACAGAATTGATTGACTCACAGAGATGGTCTATGAAAATCTCATCCTTTGAAATATGCCTATTAGGGAGCTTGGAAAGAGAGATTTTAAAATTTAAAATTTAAAATTTAGATTTTTAACCTGGGGTCCACAAATATAGATTTTGGGGGGAGTATCTGTGAACTTAGCAGTTTTAATCTTTTGGTGGTTTTATTTTAGTAGAATTGATTTTGTTTGATGCATTTAAGATATTCTGAGGAGTCCATAAGTTTCACCAAACTGGCAGAGAGTTACAAGGGGAAAAAAAAGATTTAAGAATCCCTTGTCTAGATTGATCTTGTCACTTATGAGAAGAGTATAAGTTTTTTTAAGTTCTGGTAATTGTTTAGAAATCATAGCTCTGTTTGGTTGCTGGGTCTACAGAAAATTGCAAGAGCAGAACTGATGTCAGAAGATTCTTTAAAGAACTAATTATGTTCACTCTCCATGGCTTTCAAAAAACTTCTTTCTCAGATAAAGAAGAAGTTAACTTGAATTTTTGACTATCTTTCTTTCTGCTTTAAAGAAAGGTTGCTGATTTCTTTTGTAAGGGGACACTAGTAAAACGCAAGGGCCCAGCAGGTGACTTACATTGGGTATTAGAGATATTAGAGAGTATTAGAGCTGGAAGGGACCTTATATATTATAGATAAACTAGTCCTACCTACTTATTTTACAGATGAAAGAATGGCTGTCCAAAGAAGGATAATAGGATTATAGATCTAGAGTTGGGAAAGGACTTCAAAGACCATGCAGTCCAATCTTAGCCTTTTACAGGGAAAGGAAGTGATTCCCCAAAGTGGAAAGGGGGCTTGCCTAAAGCTATAACAGCTGATAGGTAGCAGAACTGGGACTTAGACTGAGAACTTTCCATTAGGACATATTTCTATGTGTCTCTGATAATAATGGTAGTTTAAATGCTTTTTTGGGTTGCTGTTTTCTAATTTGTTCTGTGCCCATTATCAATAAAGAGAGCTGAGGAACAAGACATTGTTTTGACCATTTAGTCATTTTTAAATCAATAATATCCTGCCTCAGACTTCATTAAAAAAAAAATTTGTCTCTTCTTCCTGCAAGGAAAAAATGAGCTCTACTTATTATATAGTTCCTCCCCTTCTCCTGGACCAATGTTTTCTCTTGAAAACCTGGCTATTTTCTTTCAAGTTTTTGTATTATGCATTAAAAGCATTAATGCATAATGATTTTATGTATTATAATACATAATACAAAGGCTCATCTCCTCCCATTCTTTTTTTGGGGTTAGATCCCAGGTTCCTCATTTCATAAATGAAGAAATTAGATATCTAAGTGACAAAGTGCTGTGTTCAAATCCTGCCTCAGAGAATTACTAGCTATATGATTCTTTAGAGACCACTTAACACCTCTCTAACTCATTTTTTCCTCTGTTAAAATGAGCACCTATGTTCCTGAGTTGATCCCCAGATCAAATGGGAAAACATATGTAAAATACTTTGCAAACTTTAAAGCCTCATATAAATGTAAGATATTAGCATCATCACTATTATCATCACTGTCACCACCATCATCATCAAGATGTTTAGGGTCCTTTGTTTCTTTCTATCGCCTCATCCTTTTTTCTGTGCTTTTATATATAACATCTTGTTCTTCAGAGCTCTCAGGAATTTGTGCCAAAAAACAACCCTTTAAAGTGTACATGTAATGTGTATCTTTAAACTACATAATTAATATAGACAGGCTTTTCTACTTTCCAGATTTTTTCAAGGCACAACCAAAGTACAACCTTTTACAAGAAGCCTTTCCTAATCATCCCAGGTCATGATGATGTCTTCCTTATGAAATGACTTTGCAAATATTTCCTATTTATTTATCTCTGTTGATGTTATACCTTTTAGGAGGATACAGATTCCTCAAAGCCAAAGACCTTTGCTTTTGCTTTTAAGAAGGAAAGGGATAATAGGGTTAAAAAGGTGGCAGTATGGTGCAGTGAATAGTGCCCAATCATCTCACAGCTTTGTAGCCTCTTGAATTATTTCTTCGTACTTCAGTGTCTTATCCATAATAGGTGCTTAATAAATGTTGGTGGAGTTGTTGTTGTTGAGTCATTTAGTCATGTCCAGTTAAGTCCATGGGGTTTTCTTGACAAACATAGTGGAATGATTTACCATTTCCTTTTGCATGTATTCCCATTTTACAGATAAGGAACTGAGGCAAATAGGGTTTAAATGATTTGTTCAAGATCACATGGCTAGTAAGCATCTGAGACAAGATTTGAATTAAGATCCTCCTGGCTTCAAGTGCTCTATCCCCTGTACCATTTAGCTGTCCTTAAGGGAATGGAGATTTATAGCTATTTATGCATTTCTACATATCAGTAAAAATATAAAATTGTGACAGTATTGAACAATGTATAATTTATTTTACAGATGAGGGCAGTTGAAGTCTAAAGTGGGGAAGTAGCTTTCTGAGGTCAGAAGAATTAATGAGTGAATCTGAGATCCAGATCTATTAAATATAAAGCCATGATCCTTTCCATTATGAAATGAATTTTTAAATTCTCAACAAGATTTTTAAAAGTTGGTGGACAGTTTTATGTCCTTGAGTCTTTTCTGTGTTCCTCATTTTAGTCCCTCTCTTTTTTTCCCATTTTATTTTATTTTTTAACATTATTTTAATAGCTTTTAATTTTCTCAAATCCATGCAAAGATAGTTTTCAACATTCAACATGCAAAACCTGGTGTTCTAATTTTTTTTCCTTCCTCCCGCCCATGGAAGCAAGCATTCAATATAGATTAAACATGTGCAATTCTTCTAAACATATTTCCATATTTGTCATGTTGTACAAGAAAAATCAGATCAAAAAGTGAAAGAAAAAATGAGAAAAAAAAAACCCTAAGCAAACAAATAACAACAACAAAAATGAAAATACTATGCTTTGATCCACATTCTCCATACTTCTTTCTCTGGATGCAGATAGCCTGTTGCATCACAATTTATTGGAATTATCTTGAATCACCTCATTGTTGAAAAGAGCCAAGTCTGTCAAAATTAATCATCACATAATCTTGTTGTTTTTGTGTTCAATGTTCTCTTGGTTCTGCTCACTTCACTCAACATCAGTTCATGTAAGTCTCTCTAGGCTTTTCTGAAATCAGCCTGCTCAGCCATTCCCCACCTGATGGGCATCCACTCAATTTCTAGTTCCTTGCCACTACAAAATGTAGCTCCTCTCTCTTAAAGGTTGCAGCTGCTTGCAAAGAATCTTTGTGACTGAAAGGTATCATAGTCATCTCAGTGTCTGTCCCCAGACCCAACTGGATCAGGGTATTTGATTTTCGAGTCTTTTTTCTGAGAAACAGAAACCAAGGAAGGACCTTTCTACTTAAGAGGAAGGAGGGGGAAGGGATTTTAGGGAGAGGTAATGACATCCAGGCACACCCAGAAACAGATCAATCAATTTAATTAAAGGAAGGATTATATTTGATGCCTAGAACATTAGACAATGAGACAAAGACTGAAACTTCAGTTTCCTGTTTCTTAATAGTCTATCAACAGAATTCAATGTCAGTATTACATAGATCTTAGTTCTTTGACCTGCCTCTGTCAGTGACCTCAACTGATTAGAGAAAAATCGAAGGAGCATCTTTATCACTTGTCTTGACTCATTCCAGTTCTTTAAAAAAAAAAAAAAAATGGTTTCCTCAGTTCTTCAGGAAGCTGAAACCACAAAGCTTTTGATAGTGCAGGTTTAGATGACTTTTTCCTATTTTCAGAAGTAGTCTTTTTAAATAGCAAATATATTATACTTATATAGTAGGAGGATGCCATATAACAGAGTTTTAATGTTACTTAGAGATCTTTAATATTATTTAATAATGTTGGGTTACAGTGAATGAACAAAGACAATATGCCAGCTTTTAAAATATTGAGTTTTATGACCTTTAATTGATATTTTTCTAATTCTAAGTCTTTTCCAATCTTCCTTAAGTTAGTATCTTCCTTTCGAGATCATCTCCAAATTTATCTTGTATATATCTCGTTTGTACTTACTCATTTTTATCCTGTTTTCCCTCTAGATTATGAGCTTCTTGAGGGCTGGGACTATTTTTGTCTTTTTTTTTTTTTTTTTTTTTTTTGTATTGTTGGCCCTTAGCATGGTGCCTGGCACAGAGCAGGCACTTGGTAAATTCTTGATGATGACTTTGATCTGAAGTTAGGGCACAGACAAAGAAGGAAAACATGGCATAAGCATTAAAAAATTTATAGCTTGTTATTGTTATTGTTTTGTCCTTTGTTCTTGAAGAGGACATGACATTAGAAAGGTGAATTGGATTTAAGTGAGGAAGGATTGTACAAGGTCACCAGCCTTACTTTCTCCTCCCAAGCCATCTGGTTCCAGTGGCCAGATATAAATGAGGATGACTGGAGATGGTTTTGGATACAGTGGGAGACTTTAGCCTTTTTAAGCTAAGGTCTTCAATAGGCTTGTACCATGTAAAAAGAGAAACAACATGGACTTTTTCAACAATAATCAGAATAGGAAAGTAGGTTGGCTTAGTCATATGAGTGCTGTATTTGGAGTCAGAAGTTTTTTTTTGAGTTCAGTCTCTCAGGGTTTTGGATCTCACATTTTTCATCAACAAAATGAGAGAATTGGACTAGAAAATTTTTGTCCAGTCAGTCCTGTCAATGATTTTTAATCAACTGTGATCTCTTGTCCTGTGAATTTCTGAAGTACTGGGAAAAGTTCTTTGTAATATTAAAAAAAAATTATCAAACTTAGGGAGTCTACTACCTTGAGAAGCAAGACAAATTGTTATACTGTGTGGATGGCTGAAAGAAGAATTTAGATAAGTTAATTAGGCTGACTGTGCCACAAAAGGTTATCAGGGAAAATAAGGGTTGTTAGGGGAGATAGCTATTACTGGCCTTTTGTGTCAGACATCATGGAGAGCAATTATACTTTCTTTCATAAAACATCCCTTTGGAATGGCTGAACAAATTGTGGCATTTTATTTTGATGGAATACTATTATGCTATAAGAAATGACAAAAAACTGTTTCAGAAAAAAACTGGGAAGAATTACATGAATTGATGCAAAGTGAAGTGAACAGAACCAGAACATTGTACATAGTAGTAACAATCTTGTACACTCATCAACTATGAATGACTTAGCTATTTTCAGTAATAAAATGGTTTAGGACAGTTCAAAAAATGAAAAATACTATCCACTTCCAGAGAAAGGATTAATGGAGTCTGAAGATAGATTGAAGAGCACTTTTTTTTTTACTTTCTTTTTTTCTTGTTTTTATTTTTTGATCTTTGATCTCTTTTGCAATATGGCTGATATGGAAATATATTTTGCATGTCTACATATGTATAATCTTTATCAAAGTTCTTGCCTTCTCAAAGAGGGGGAGGAAGAGAAGAAGGGAAGGAAGAAATTTGGAACTCAAAAACCATTTAAAAATAAAATTAAAATTGTTTTTACTGCATAATTAAGAAAAATAAAATAAAAACATTCTTTAAAAATAACCTCAAAAAATAATTTTTTTAAAAAGTTACAAAAAATTCTAGTAGTTTTATTATCAGATCTAGAACAGTGGGCTGGATGTGAACTATTGATCTGACCCAGCAGACCATATTCTTATGCAAGAGGTAAAAAATAATATAATCTTTAAGACAAACTTTGAAGGGTTAGGTAGTTCTAAAACGGATTGGACTGAACTCAGAAATTTCCTTTTCTTTCTAAGATCTTTATAGAAGAAAAATGTACTATCTCCTTATAAATTTTACTAGTTATAACTCATCCAATCAGGAAACTCTTGTGTCTAACTTGAAACCTTATAATTGAAATTTAAAACTTTAAAGCCTCACTGGCTAGGATAAATAAAAGGGCACCATTGACCTGATTACAGTCTTTATATATATATATATATATATATATATATATATATATACACATATATATGTATATATATATATATATGTAGTTGAAGTCTCTAAGTTGTAATATCCCTGTCCTTGAAGATCTACCTTTAAACAAATATGTAAATTATCCAGGACAACTACACTTGTCTATTAGTTTTTACTAAGTGTCTGAGTCTGAATTTGAATTCAGGACTTCCTGACTCCACTATGCCATTTTGCTAGTGAAACAGTTTGCCCAGAGTCAAACAGATGATAAGTGAAAGGCAGAGTTCTTTCTGTTGTACTTCTTTTTTCTCATATCTAAGTTAAATGCTCCTAATTCCTTTAATTTATAGTCATAGTATAACTTTTGTAAGCTAGTCATCTAAATTGCTTTTACATTTTGAAGTCTTTTACATTTTCCTTGGTTTTAGAATCTCATATGAAATTGCTTTTATTCTTATTTTGTATAAAGAAAGAAATGAACTTTAGGAAAAGTTAGCTGACTTTTCAGAATGTTGTAGCAAATTGTAGAGAAAAGGTTAGTTAGCTTCTGAGTTTCAGTTTAAAGCTTAAGTACCTAATTCAGTGTCTGAACTGTCTCTAGTTCCTTTCATTTATTGAGAATTTTGCTTGAGCAAAATCTTTTGTTTTATAAGAGTGCTTTTCAGAGCAGTTAGGAATCATTCTTTTCCCAGCTGAAGATTATTTACCATTTCTCTGAATAGTGAATTACATTAATGATGCAAGGCAGGGAAGTATGTCAATCTCAGATATAACAACTACCAGTCATTCAGATTTGAAACACTGCCAATGGAAGTTCATTACATTTAATGATCAAATATCCCTCAGATTTCTAAAAGGAGAGTTTATATTAACCATTTACTTTGCTGAGCCTTAATATTAACAAAAAAACTATAAGGGGTTAATTCCCTTAAAGATAAATTTAATAGGATTCCCATACATGCCTATATATTTACAAATATCCATATTTGGATTTTTTTTAATTCAAGGAAACATGCTCCATTTAGACAGTTCTTCAAATAAATTATGCCCTAACTGAGCAAATAAACAATAAGTAGCTGGAAGTACTTTGGCTATGTGTGGAAAAGCCAGGAGTGGGATGGTTCAAGGCTGGATCTCTTTCAGAAAACTCATCTTCATATATAGACTCTCATTTCTTCAAAGAAATGAGAGTCTATATATGAAGATGAGTTCTACTGTAGTGGTATTTTATAAAGCAGTAACTGAACTTATTCTTTTTCAAATAATGGTCTCTGATCCTAGTGGATAGGGAAGTAAGAGAAGTAAAGTAAAAAATTTTTCTGATCCATAAAAGCTGATTCAGACATAAACTTAAGTGTGGAAAATATCCCTACTGTATGCATGAACACTTAACAAATTAACTTGTGATAAGTTAGGACATGTTTGGTTCCTTTTTATTTTTATTTTTTTCATCACTGCTTAAAAAATATCTATTACAGAAATTTGGTCTTAGTCTTGAAACACTAAACCTTACCTAAAAGCAAAGCTATTTGAAAAACTTAATTTTGGAATCATAGAATATACTTACTTTGTCTTTTGGGTAGTATACTACCATTTTCCTCAGTCTCCTCAGCTTTAAGATATTCCCTGTGAAGAATCTGTTGTAGTACATCAAAAGACATTGTCAGCTTTCATTGGCTAAGCTTCACCAGTTGGCGGCCCATTATTACTATTATTATTGCAGTGACTGTAGGTAACAGTAGGCCACATTCCAAACATATGACATCTTTGGGGCAAATGTTAATGGGATTAAAAACACTTTTCCCAGCTTCCTCTTTTGGGTCATTTTCTCCAAGACAGACACCCAAGTGCTTTATGTTGAAGTCAAATAATGAAGGGGTTCCATAGCTCTCTTAATGGTAGCAGGCTTCAAAATATAGTATGTCTTTTTCCTTAAAGACAGTTTTCAAGTTCAGTGATAGCACAAGAAAAATTTATACTGTACCTCTGCCTCCTTGCATTTCTCCTCTTTCCCCTACCCCAAAGAAACTCTGGGCCCTTTTACTCAACTGTGAAATGGAACCGTGTGATTTTATATAAGAACAAAGGAGAATCAACAAATACATTGGTCAGATATGAAGTGCTTTGGAGAAAATTTTACATACTTCAGCAATTCAGAAAATTAATTAATTCAGAAAATTCAGGTTAATTCAGAAAAGCCTAAAAAGGATTTTGCCAAATGAATTATGCAGTGAAGGACCAAGAATAGTCTCAAGATGGGTTACAGTCTACTGTTTTCATTGTAAATAGAAAATTTCAGGGTTAGATTGGGTT
>JAJPUD010025711.1:0-17257 GCA_023553655.1 Myrmecobius fasciatus
TGTGTGTGTGTGTGTGTGTGTGTGTGTGTGTGTGTGTGTGTGATGGGAGTGATTAGGGTCCTACATGTAAAAGGGGCTGATTAAATAATTCGAATTTAGTTGAATTTCAATAAGCAGAGGTTGGTAAGAGAGAGTTGTCTCTTTGATATATGGAGGGGAGGGGATGACCAAAGAGAAGAATGGCAAAACTTATATTAGAAATCCTTTTCCATGAAATAGAAAATTTGATAAGCATTTTATATAATTCTATTGTTACCATTAATGATAAGAAAAAAGCCTACTATAGTATTTTAAGGATTTCATACTGCTTTATAAGTATTATTTCATTTGACCCTTACAAGAACTCTAGGAAGTAGCTGCTATTATTATACCCATTTTACAGATGAGAAAACTGAGGAAGAAGTATCTTGAGGCAAGATGTAAACGCAAGTTTTCTGCATTCTAAGCCCTGTACTGTATCCACTGTGCCATGTAGTTGATCTAAAAGCTATCTCCTTTTTGGGATAACCGTGGAAAAGCAATGATGGTTATCTGAGAAACATTCAGAGGAGTGTCTAGGCTTAAAGCCAAGGGACTGATGAGTTTTCATTTATGTATTCTTGGTTCAGGAGTGATCTCAATCATCCACCTGTCCTGCCTTCCTGCCTTCAGAAAGGAAAACATGAAAGAATGTTGGATGGTAGCCATTAAAGATGTATGTTCACAAGGGAGGAGACATGCCAGGAGGTTCTAAGATGAATCATAGAAACAATCAGTTAGAAGGGGCCTTAGAGGTTATCCTAGGCAGGTGGTCATCCAGGTTTTGCTCCAGTGCTTCAGGTGATGGGGACTTCACTATATGATGATGCAGCTCATTCCATTTTTAATGGCTATAATTATTACAATAGTCTTCCTTATTTATGTTGGGCCTAAATCTACTTCCTTATGATATTTCTATCCACTTGTTCTAAGTTTGCTTTCTGCAACTACATAATCTAATCCCTTTGCCCATCTCCTCATACCTTCTCCTGTCTTGTGGCTTTGTACTAGCTGTCCCTAATGTCTGGAAGGGACCCTTTTCCTGCTTGTGTAGAATCTCTTACTTAGTTCAAAGTTCAGCTCATCCTCCTATATATGAAGTTTTTCCTGAATGTTCCCAACTTACAGTTCTCTCCCTTACAAAAATACCTCATTTATTTTATATTTGTCCTGTAATCATCCATATGAGTATGTGTTGTCTCTAAAAATAGAATGTTAACTCTCTGAGAGCAAGGGTGATTCCATTTTTGTCTTTCTATCACTGTAGGTACCTAATAAATGCATATTGATTGATTGCTCTGATAGTCCTTTAGATATTCAATTTAGTAAACTTTTATTAAGCATTTGTTGTGTCTAGAGACTTATGGCAGGTACTTAAGATAGAGATCAATAATGAATATTTAACCTCCTTAATCCCCTCCCCCCAAAAAAACTCCTTTTATTGGCTGTCCGGTTCTGTCAACTGTTTCTCATATGATAGGATATCTAAACTCTTTGCCATTCTGTCATATTTATAAACATACTTTTTATTGATGTCTTTCCTAAACTGTGATGTCCATAACTGGCCAGCCAGAGGACGGTGGAACCACTTTATTTTTTACTTGTCATTATATTTTTTGTTAGTGCAGAGTAAATTGTACTAGATTTTTTGGAGGGGCAATAGACATAGTATCAACAGAAACCTTTTGGATCTTATATGAACTGTTGTTAACTTTAGCTTTTTTTTCATTCTTTGTGCAAATTAATATTTTTTAAATTATTGGTGCTTCTTTAAAAATCATAGTTATTTTTGCCTTTCCTTGAAGCCTATCTTTTAATAAAGCAAAATGGTTTAATAAAACTTGACCAACAAAGTAACTCTCTATGCCAAATCCTACTATACTCATTGGCCCTGATCTCTTTCCCAAAATAAGAGAAATTTGTGTCATCATCTGTTCTCTGAGACCGTGATTGGTGCAGTTTAATTTTGGACCCTGAGTACATTTACATTTCTGCTTAGTACATTTTGTCTTGTTGATCTGCCTCCATTGTTCCAGACAAATATTTCTTTTTTCTCAGACAAATATTTCTTAATCTTCAACAAGAAATTTAACAGATATTAGCAGGCCACTGTATGTAGAAGATAGTACTTCTTGCTAGAGGAGGTATAGTTTAGCTAAAATGTGGTTGTCAGCAGTAGTATGAAGGATGAATTAGAGTGTGGGGGGTGTTAAATGGTACTTGTTTGGAGACATAAATGTAAGGGAGTCATTGCGAAAATTCAGATTGGTCAAAATGAAAGAATATTTTAAGTATAGTACAGTGGTGGCAGTGGGAATAGAGAAAAAGGGACAGAGGAAAAAAATGATGTTGTGGGTGTGGAATTAGTAACACAATTCCTGTCATCTTCTTCATAAAAAGCTCTGTTACTATCAGTGCCCTCCTAAAATAAAAAAACAAAAAAAAAGCCAAACAAACAAATTAGACAAACTGATGGCTCTGTTGTCCACTGAAAACAACTCTAAATTTTTATTATTCAAAATAGGACTTCATATTACCTCTGTAACTTTATTTCATATCAATTTTTGTCATGTGGTTCCAGCCAAACTCTATTATTTGTCAATATCTTTGGAAGAGTTCTTTCTTTTTTTCCCTTGCCTTTTTGTGTTTCTTCATTCCATTTTGCATAGTTATCTGTCTACCTGTCTGTCTGTATATTTAAAATCTGTCTGTCTACCAGAACTGATCTGTTTATCAAGGTCTAGGTCAGGGGTCATTTAGCTTCCAGACAGAACTTCTCTCTCTCTCTGTCTCTCTCTTTGTCTCTCTCTCTGTCTGTCTCTGTGTCTTGCACTCTCTGTCTCTGTCTCTCTCTTTGTCTCTTTCTGTCTCTGCCTCTCGCTCTCTGTCTGTCTCTCTTTGTCTGTCTCTGTCTAACACTATTTATCTCTGTCTGTCTGTCTCTGTCTGTGTTTCTGTCTCTGTATCTCTGTCTCTTTCTTTCTGTATCTCTGCCTCTCTCTCGCTCTTTCTCTTTGTCTTTCTGTCTCTTTCTGTCTGTCTCTGTCTCTCTCTTTCTCTGTTTCTTTCTCTCTGTCTCTGTGTCTCACTATTTGTCTCTGTCTGTGTGTCTGTCTGTGTATCTCTGTTTCTCTCTCTGTCTCTCTCTGTTTCTCTATTTCCCCCTTCTCTGTCTCGTTCTCTCTTTCTGTATCTCTGTCTCTGTCTGTCTCTTTGTCTCTTTCTGTCTCTCTGCCTCTCGCTGTTTCTCTCTTTCTGTCTCTTTCTCTCTCTCTGTCTCTCTCTCTCTCTATCCTTCTTTTCTCCCTCTCTCCTCTTCCTCCCACATCATTATTACTCTTAGGTAATATATTCCTCCATTCATATTGTGAATAGGCCTACTTTAGACCTGATCTCATCACAAACCTTCAGAGTTACTACATTGATTTCAGTAAGATCCTCTTCTCTTTCTTCCTCATAGAGATATTTTGTTATTGTGTTGATGAAATATTGGATTTTTTTTTTGGAGAGTCTTGTCCCTCTTCCCTTTTTAAAAGTCTCCAGCCATAGTGTCATAACTAACTTTTCTCTAAAATTTGAAAAATGCTTCCCTAAAATATAGAGATATAGTAACATAGGACTGTTTGAGCTGGGAGAATGGGAAATTTTATAGTCTAATCTCTTTTGTTTTTCAGAAGAGGAAACTGAGACTCAAAGTGATGAAGTGATTTGCCCAATGAAATACATATGTGACAGATGAGATTTGCGAAGCTAGCACTCTTTTCACATTATACTGTTCCATTTTCTTATCAAGCCCATCATTCCCTTCTTTTAACTCCAAGATGACCTAGTCACTTTGTTCCATGGTTACCATAACTGTGATTTTTTTCCAACTAGTAGTTCACAGGGTCACAATTTCAGAATTGGAAAAGACTTTAGCAGACACCTACTCAAACCCATACCCCTAAAGAAATCTTCATTATGACATACCTAACAAGTAATGTTCTAACCTTTGCTTAAATAGCTCCAGGGAGAAGGAACATAATATCTTCCAAGACAGGACCTTCTACTTTGGAATAGTTAAGTTAATAGGAAGTTTTTCTGTATGTAACCCTAAATTTTCCAAAGAAAATTCTTTTCCTTTGATTAAGTTTCCCAAGAATTAGCAGGCAATAGTTATTAAATCCATGTGAGATTCCCTAGGGAGTTTCAGAACTATTCTTCTTAAACAATAATTCATTCCTCCTACTTGGTCTCTAAGGAGTCTATTTTGCATATGGAGTCTTGGGGTCTTTTAATACAGAAGAAGGAAGTAAAGCTTATGGAAACAGCTTTATTCTCTGAGTACAGAGCTACTGTTTGCTTATTCCTACTCGGATTCCTTTTTTGTTGAGATCTTGAGATATTCCACCTAGATGTTCTCTTGGTCTTCTTTATGGTTAGTTGGGATCACACCATGTATCTGTATGACTACTTACTGCTATTGATTCAGGGTTAAATACTAACATTAATTCTTCTCATCCCTAAACTTTGTCTTTGAAGTCTTTAATAGAGTGTAAGTTATGTTTGACTGTCGAAATACATCTTGCACAGCTGGCTAACCAATAACAACATTTTATGTGCTATGAACTAAACATGAGTATTGGTTTCAAATTAAGGTTATGTTCACAATGTGTTATTCAATACTTCGTCAAATTCAAAGGGCTCAATTCTATTCCCAGTAGCTTTGTTGTTCAAAATTAAGTCCAGAGTAGCAGTTCCCTTTCTTGCTTCTTCAGCTTTCAGAGAAATGAAAATATGGGCAAAGGACGTTAAGAATTTATTAGATGCTCTGTTTCTAGCTTAAGACTGACCTTTATATAACACTTTTTTACAAAGTACTTTACATACATACTTTGTGAGGTAGGTACTATGTATTATTATTATCCTTATTTTTACCAATGAGGAAACTAAGATCTGGAGAGAGAAAAAAAAATTGCTTATAGTCCCAGTAAATGTTAGAGATGTGGTTTTTTAACCAAGTGTTTGTGACTCTAAGATCAAGCTTCTATGAACTAGGTCATGCTGCCTTCTAGCAAATATTTTGACAGTTGAAATTCCCATAACTTTAATATCTTGCTTTTGTATCGTTTTTGTAAGCTGTATTAACAAAGTATAATCTATTTCATCCTTCTAACTGGGTTGTCTCTATAATGATAAAAATCTTGTTTCTCTTTCTCCTTTTAGACTAACTCAAATGTTCTCACCATGTTCCTATTCTAATATTTGAGCCTTTCCAAACATATATATAGATATAGATATGTATCTGTTTCTATATATATCTTTTTAAAAAATACAGATTGCTATTACTTGATCATATTCTGTTCATTTAGTTTCTCTTGAAAAAGGTGCATCTTTCTATTGTTTTTTTTTAAATTATGAACTTACCTTACCAAGTCTCCTTGAAGCCTTTATGACTGTATTTATTAGCTTGTATTAAGATGTCAAGTTCATTTGATTTTTTTATTCATAGTCTTTGTGTCGGTATGTGGGTATTTTAAATTGTAATTCTTCCTGAACTCTGTTGATTTGTTTTCTTTCATAAATTACTGGCATTTTTTTCTGCTATTGTTCTTTCAATGTGATACTTGTCCTCAGTAGTCCTCAGTAGTATCAAATTTAATAGTTTTATTCAGGCATTTTTCTCTTTCAGTATTCCTTAATATAAAGCCATCTTGATAAGGTTGGCAAGTCTGCTGTGAAATGTATTTTGGTGGTTACCTTTATGAGTTCTGGGAAATGTCCATTCATCAGCCAAGGAAAATGAAGTTCTTTCTGGTATTCTTTACAAATGGTAATATTATTGTTATCCTTACTTTATGTATTGTAAAATTATATACATTGAATACAGTTTACAAAATGCTTTTGCAAACTATATACATTTTATACAGTTTACAAAACGCTTTTGCTAGGATACTCTAATTAATTTTAAGAGTTTCTTCAAAAGATGTTACCATTCCTGATAATAGAAGGAATCCTTTTAAATATCATCTAAGTCAAACAGCTAGTTAACAGCAGAACTGGGACTGCATTAAGTATTATAGTCAATGTGCTAAGTGTTAAGTGGAAGCAGGTAGGTGGCTAATGGATAGAGCACTGGGCCTGGAGTCAGGAAACCCTGAATTAAAATCTGGCCTCGGCCCCTAACTGTGTGACCCTGCACAAGTCACTTTACCTCAGTTTTCTTTAATCTATTGAAGGAAAGGGAAAACCACTGCAGTATTTTTGCCAAGAAAACCCCATATGTGGTCATAAAGAGTCAGACATGAGTAAATGATTGAAGAACAACAGCTAAGTACTGAGGATACAGATGACAAGTAAAAACAATAAAAAATTATAATAGGAGAGATAGCATGTTAGTATATAGGGACCTGTATATACAAGATATATATATTAAAGCAGACACAGAGTAAGTAGAAAGGAATACACTAGCTTCTCTGGGAACCAGGACAGAGCTCCTACAGAAGGTGACATTTGAGCTGAGTTTTGGAGGAAGCCAGAGATTATAAGAGTTGGAGGTGAGAAGAGAGAAGATTCCAGTCATGGTGCATTAGCCAATGAAAAGTCATGGAATTTGGAGATCTCCGGGTATTTTGTGTGAGGAACAGTGAGAGGCCAGAATGTCTGGCATGGAGAGGAATAAGATGCAATAAGACTGGAAAGATAGGAAGGGGCCAGGTTGTGAAGAATTTAAATGTCAAACAGAAGCTTTTATATTTGATCTTCGTAATAGGAAACTACTGGAACCTGCATTTTTTGAAAGTCACTTTGTCAACTAGATGGAAGATGGATTAGAGTGGGGAGAGGCTTGAGGAAGGGAAACCAATTAAGAGACTTTGTAATATTCAGGATAGAGGTGAAACAAGGACCTGAATCAGAGTGATATATGTATGAGTAGAGAGAAGATCTGTCTGAGAAATGAGAAAAAAAGACTCAAATCTTGGTCTCCTAATTCTTTTTTTTTTTTGAGTGAGGCAATTAGGGGTTAAATGACTTTCCCAGGGTCAGCTAATAAGTGTTAGTATCTGAGAGGGGAGTTGAACTCAGGTCCTCCTGACTCCTGGGCAGGGACTGTATCTACTGCACCACCTAACTGCTCCAATTTATCTACTCATTAATCCAATACTATTTCCATTTTATTACCCTATTGGATTTATCTATGTGTTTGAAGATGATATTTTATGATACCAAAAAAGAGCTGAAGATCTGTGTAAAATTCATTTTGAAATATCAATACTTGGACATTTGGTGGTAGCTGGGAAGGCTTAGTGGCAGGAATAGAATTTAACTTGATATAGTTTTTGTGGTGAAATGCATGGTCAGAACTCGCTCCGCTTTCAAATGGGGATTGCTTTCAAGTGAGGATTGATGGATGTGTGTGGGTAACAATAATATGGTGGAGATTTCTAACATAGGAAATTGTGAAACCATCAATTGAGTACATTGGCTTTCTCTGATCAGAGTGAAATTTAAGATAGTTGCCCTCGGACCCTGTGGAGTTTGTGTTTTTCAGTCACTTTGATAGACCTAAGAAACCTCTGATGCCTTCTCAGGGGTTCCTTCTTTGAGATGCATAGAGATGTTGGGATCCAAAGAGGGAGCATGAGGACTCCAGGGACTCCTGGTTCCCCAAAATGTGATAGCCCCTTGCAGCAGAGGCACCAGGCTGTGGAAGAAAACAATAGCTCTTGACATTTCGTGTTCCACAGAAGCTTACCTGGCAGTGTGAACAGGAAGGAGCTGTTTGTGTGTTAGTTTAGGCCTTGCCCCTGCTGACTTGTTTCAGCCCATCTCTGCATGAAGCTCAGCACCATGTGCATGATATGCCCTGTTGTGAGTCTTACGAAAGCAGCCCTTTCTTCACACCCACACATGCATAACAAAAATGTTTGCAAAAGGAGGACTGCTATTAGTAATCACTGAATTTTCAAGTATAGCCTTTAAAAAAAAAAAAAAAAAAACTGAACCTTTGTAAAGCTTTCTGGCAGCTTTACTACTTACCCCTCCCCTAAACCTATTATTGTTTTATTATTATTTTTACATGAGAATTTTCCTCCTCCTTTTCTTTTCTTCTCCATTTCATCTTCCTCCTCCTTCTTTATCTCTTCTTCCTTCTCTTCCTCCATCTTTTCATCTCTCTATACCTCCTCTTCCTCCATCTCTTTAAGTATAATCATCTTATTCTGTTAGGGTGTCCTCCCCCTTAAATTTCTGATTTCTCCTTTGCTTGCTCTGTGCTTGATGTGAGACAAACATACAGGCTTTAAAGAAATGGTACTGGGGAAGCTGTTATTCAGATAGCACTGTGCTCTGGGAGGTTTCTTGTGCACTTTGGCCTTTTACTCACAGAAAGCTATAATGGCCCACGATGCTTCTTATGACGTTGTGCAGACTTTACAGCTCCTTACCAAGGAGTTGGACTTCATGATATCAGTAACCCACCTGAAGGGGAAAGTTTTATTATCTTACTTATAGATTTCAGGTGAAGAAATGCTTGCTTCCACTTAAAGGTGAGCTCTGATGCAAAGCCATCTTCAGCACCCTGAAACCCTCCTCTCCCTTCCCCCAATTAATATTTACTGACTCCCCCTCCCCTGCACGTTGCCAGGTAGTGCAGCCTGTAGCATTTTATAGAGTGGGAAGCAGATGCAGTCACTGCCTTCATGAAGGCCTGGTGGCGGGAACACACAAAAAGACTGACTTTTAAAGAGACTCATGTTTGTGTTCCTGTGGTTTCTTTCAAGAAACCCTTTCCTCACAGATTTTTTTTTAAGCATAAGTGTATTCTTTGAAGATTCTTACTTAAGAAGATTTAACAATGCATCATTCCATATTGCTTTGTGTTAAATTGTTTCATGTTTCATGTTAACATGTTTCATGTCCAGTCTCCCATGCCGACTGTAAACTCTCTGAGGTCTAGGGCCATGTCTATTACTTCTTTTATTTTTCTCCATATCATCTAGCACAGTGTTGGGCATATAGTTGGTTCAAAATACACAGAATTGATTGACTCACAGAGATGGTCTATGAAAATCTCATCCTTTGAAATATGCCTATTAGGGAGCTTGGAAAGAGAGATTTTAAAATTTAAAATTTAAAATTTAGATTTTTAACCTGGGGTCCACAAATATAGATTTTGGGGGGAGTATCTGTGAACTTAGCAGTTTTAATCTTTTGGTGGTTTTATTTTGGTAGAATTGATTTTGTTTGATGCATTTAAGATATTCTGAGGAGTCCATAAGTTTCACCAAACTGGCAGAGAGTTACAAGGGGAAAAAAAAAGATTTAAGAATCCCTTGTCTAGATTGATCTTGTCACTTATGAGAAGAGTATAAGTTTTTTTAAGTTCTGGTAATTGTTTAGAAATCATAGCTCTGTTTGGTTGCTGGGTCTACAGAAAATTGCAAGAGCAGAACTGATGTCAGAAGATTCTTTAAAGAACTAATTATGTTCACTCTCCATGGCTTTCAAAAAACTTCTTTCTCAGATAAAGAAGAAGTTAACTTGAATTTTTGACTATCTTTCTTTCTGCTTTAAAGAAAGGTTGCTGATTTCTTTTGTAAGGGGACACTAGTAAAACGCAAGGGCCCAGCAGGTGACTTACATTGGGTATTAGAGATATTAGAGAGTATTAGAGCTGGAAGGGACCTTATATATTATAGATAAACTAGTCCTACCTACTTATTTTACAGATGAAAGAATGGCTGTCCAAAGAAGGATAATAGGATTATAGATCTAGAGTTGGGAAAGGACTTCAAAGACCATGCAGTCCAATCTTAGCCTTTTACAGGGAAAGGAAGTGATTCCCCAAAGTGGAAAGGGGGCTTGCCTAAAGCTATAACAGCTGATAGGTAGCAGAACTGGGACTTAGACTGAGAACTTTCCATTAGGACATATTTCTATGTGTCTCTGATAATAATGGTAGTTTAAATGCTTTTTTGGGTTGCTGTTTTCTAATTTGTTCTGTGCCCATTATCAATAAAGAGAGCTGAGGAACAAGACATTGTTTTGACCATTTAGTCATTTTTAAATCAATAATATCCTGCCTCAGACTTCATTAAAAAAAAATTTGTCTCTTCTTCCTGCAAGGAAAAAATGAGCTCTACTTATTATATAGTTCCTCCCCTTCTCCTGGACCAATGTTTTCTCTTGAAAACCTGGCTATTTTCTTTCAAGTTTTTGTATTATGCATTAAAAGCATTAATGCATAATGATTTTATGTATTATAATACATAATACAAAGGCTCATCTCCTCCCATTCTTTTTTTGGGGTTAGATCCCAGGTTCCTCATTTCATAAATGAAGAAATTAGATATCTAAGTGACAAAGTGCTGTGTTCAAATCCTGCCTCAGAGAATTACTAGCTATATGATTCTTTAGAGACCACTTAACACCTCTCTAACTCATTTTTTCCTCTGTTAAAATGAGCACCTATGTTCCTGAGTTGATCCCCAGATCAAATGGGAAAACATATGTAAAATACTTTGCAAACTTTAAAGCCTCATATAAATGTAAGATATTAGCATCATCACTATTATCATCACTGTCACCACCATCATCATCAAGATGTTTAGGGTCCTTTGTTTCTTTCTATCGCCTCATCCTTTTTTCTGTGCTTTTATATATAACATCTTGTTCTTCAGAGCTCTCAGGAATTCGTGCCAAAAAACAACCCTTTAAAGTGTACATGTAATGTGTATCTTTAAACTACATAATTAATATAGACAGGCTTTTCTACTTTCCAGATTTTTTCAAGGCACAACCAAAGTACAACCTTTTACAAGAAGCCTTTCCTAATCATCCCAGGTCATGATGATGTCTTCCTTATGAAATGACTTTGCAAATATTTCCTATTTATTTATCTCTGTTGATGTTATACCTTTTAGGAGGATACAGATTCCTCAAAGCCAAAGACCTTTGCTTTTGCTTTTAAGAAGGAAAGGGATAATAGGGTTAAAAAGGTGGCAGTATGGTGCAGTGAATAGTGCCCAATCATCTCACAGCTTTGTAGCCTCTTGAATTATTTCTTCGTACTTCAGTGTCTTATCCATAATAGGTGCTTAATAAATGTTGGTGGAGTTGTTGTTGTTGAGTCATTTAGTCATGTCCAGTTAAGTCCATGGGGTTTTCTTGACAAACATAGTGGAATGATTTACCATTTCCTTTTGCATGTATTCCCATTTTACAGATAAGGAACTGAGGCAAATAGGGGTTAAATGATTTGTTCAAGATCACATGGCTAGTAAGCATCTGAGACAAGATTTGAATTAAGATCCTCCTGGCTTCAAGTGCTCTATCCCCTGTACCATTTAGCTGTCCTTAAGGGAATGGAGATATAGCTATTTATGCATTTCTACATATCAGTAAAAATATAAAATTGTGACAGTATTGAACAATGTATAATTTATTTTACAGATGAGGGCAGTTGAAGTCTAAAGTGGGGAAGTAGCTTTCTGAGGTCAGAAGAATTAATGAGTGAATCTGAGATCCAGATCTATTAAATATAAAGCCATGATCCTTTCCATTATGAAATGAATTTTTAAATTCTCAACAAGATTTTTAAAAGTTGGTGGACAGTTTTATGTCCTTGAGTCTTTTCTGTGTTCCTCATTTTAGTCCCTCTCTTTTTTCCCATTTTATTTTATTTTTTAACATTATTTTAATAGCTTTTAATTTTCTCAAATCCATGCAAAGATAGTTTTCAACATTCAACATGCAAAACCTGGTGTTCTAATTTTTTTTCCTTCCTCCCGCCCATGGAAGCAAGCATTCAATATAGATTAAACATGTGCAATTCTTCTAAACATATTTCCATATTTGTCATGTTGTACAAGAAAAATCAGATCAAAAAGTGAAAGAAAAAATGAGAAAAAAAAAAACCCTAAGCAAACAAATAACAACAACAAAAATGAAAATACTATGCTTTGATCCACATTCTCCATACTTCTTTCTCTGGATGCAGATAGCCTGTTGCATCACAATTTATTGGAATTATCTTGAATCACCTCATTGTTGAAAAGAGCCAAGTCTGTCAAAATTAATCATCACATAATCTTGTTGTTTTTGTGTTCAATGTTCTCTTGGTTCTGCTCACTTCACTCAACATCAGTTCATGTAAGTCTCTCTAGGCTTTTCTGAAATCAGCCTGCTCAGCCATTCCCCACCTGATGGGCATCCACTCAATTTCTAGTTCCTTGCCACTACAAAATGTAGCTCCTCTCTCTTAAAGGTTGCAGCTGCTTGCAAAGAATCTTTGTGACTGAAAGGTATCATAGTCATCTCAGTGTCTGTCCCCAGACCCAACTGGATCAGGGTATTTGATTTTCGAGTCTTTTTTCTGAGAAACAGAAACCAAGGAAGGACCTTTCTACTTAAGAGGAAGGAGGGGGAAGGGATTTTAGGGAGAGGTAATGACATCCAGGCACACCCAGAAACAGATCAATCAATTTAATTAAAGGAAGGATTATATTTGATGCCTAGAACATTAGACAATGAGACAAAGACTGAAACTTCAGTTTCCTGTTTCTTAATAGTCTATCAACAGAATTCAATGTCAGTATTACATAGATCTTAGTTCTTTGACCTGCCTCTGTCAGTGACCTCAACTGATTAGAGAAAAATCGAAGGAGCATCTTTATCACTTGTCTTGACTCATTCCAGTTCTTTAAAAAAAAAAAAAAAATGGTTTCCTCAGTTCTTCAGGAAGCTGAAACCACAAAGCTTTTGATAGTGCAGGTTTAGATGACTTTTTCCTATTTTCAGAAGTAGTCTTTTTAAATAGCAAATATATTATACTTATATAGTAGGAGGATGCCATATAACAGAGTTTTAATGTTACTTAGAGATCTTTAATATTATTTAATAATGTTGGGTTACAGTGAATGAACAAAGACAATATGCCAGCTTTTAAAATATTGAGTTTTATGACCTTTAATTGATATTTTTCTAATTCTAAGTCTTTTCCAATCTTCCTTAAGTTAGTATCTTCCTTTCGAGATCATCTCCAAATTTATCTTGTATATATCTTGTTTGTACTTACTCATTTTTATCCTGTTTTCCCTCTAGATTATGAGCTTCTTGAGGGCTGGGACTATTTTTGTCTTTTTTTTTTTTTTTTTTTTTTTTGTATTGTTGGCCCTTAGCATGGTGCCTGGCACAGAGCAGGCACTTGGTAAATTCTTGATGATGACTTTGATCTGAAGTTAGGGCACAGACAAAGAAGGAAAACATGGCATAAGCATTAAAAAATTTATAGCTTGTTATTGTTATTGTTTTGTCCTTTGTTCTTGAAGAGGACATGACATTAGAAAGGTGAATTGGATTTAAGTGAGGAAGGATTGTACAAGGTCACCAGCCTTACTTTCTCCTCCCAAGCCATCTGGTTCCAGTGGCCAGATATAAATGAGGATGACTGGAGATGGTTTTGGATACAGTGGGAGACTTTAGCCTTTTTAAGCTAAGGTCTTCAATAGGCTTGTACCATGTAAAAAGAGAAACAACATGGACTTTTTCAACAATAATCAGAATAGGAAAGTAGGTTGGCTTAGTCATATGAGTGCTGTATTTGGAGTCAGAAGTTTTTTTTTTGAGTTCAGTCTCTCAGGGTTTTGGATCTCACATTTTTCATCAACAAAATGAGAGAATTGGATTAGAAAATTTTTGTGCAGTCAGTCCTGTCAATGATTTTTAATCAACTGTGATCTCTTGTCCTGTGAATTTCTGAAGTACTGGGAAAAGTTCTTTGTAATATTAAAAAAAAAAATTATCAAACTTAGGGAGTCTACTACCTTGAGAAGCAAGACAAATTGTTATACTGTGTGGATGGCTGAAAGAAGAATTTAGATAAGTTAATTAGGCTGACTGTGCCACAAAAGGTTATCAGGGAAAATAAGGGTTGTTAGGGGAGATAGCTATTACTGGCCTTTTGTGTCAGACATCATGGAGAGCAATTATACTTTCTTTCATAAAACATCCCTTTGGAATGGCTGAACAAATTGTGGCATTTTATTTTGATGGAATACTATTATGCTATAAGAAATGACAAAAAACTGTTTCAGAAAAAAACTGGGAAGAATTACATGAATTGATGCAAAGTGAAGTGAACAGAACCAGAACATTGTACATAGTAGTAACAATCTTGTACACTCATCAACTATGAATGACTTAGCTATTTTCAGTAATAAAATGGTTTAGGACAGTTCAAAAAATGAAAAATACTATCCACTTCCAGAGAAAGGATTAATGGAGTCTGAAGATAGATTGAAGAGCACTTTTTTTTTTACTTTCTTTTTTTCTTGTTTTTATTTTTTGATCTTTGATCTCTTTTGCAATATGGCTGATATGGAAATATATTTTGCATGTCTACATATGTATAATCTTTATCAAAGTTCTTGCCTTCTCAAAGAGGGGGAGGAAGAGAAGAAGGGAAGGAAGAAATTTGGAACTCAAAAACCATTTAAAAATAAAATTAAAATTGTTTTTACTGCATAATTAAGAAAAATAAAATAAAAACATTCTTTAAAAATAACCTCAAAAAATAATTTTTTTAAAAAGTTACAAAAAATTCTAGTAGTTTTATTATCAGATCTAGAACAGTGGGCTGGATGTGAACTATTGATCTGACCCAGCAGACCATATTCTTATGCAAGAGGTAAAAAATAATATAATCTTTAAGACAAACTTTGAAGGGTTAGGTAGTTCTAAAACGGATTGGACTGAACTCAGAAATTTCCTTTTCTTTCTAAGATCTTTATAGAAGAAAAATGTACTATCTCCTTATAAATTTTACTAGTTATAACTCATCCAATCAGGAAACTCTTGTGTCTAACTTGAAACCTTATAATTGAAATTTAAAACTTTAAAGCCTCACTGGCTAGGATAAATAAAAGGGCACCATTGACCTGATTACAGTCTTTATATATATATATATATATATATATATATATATATATACACATATATATGTATATATATATATATATGTAGTTGAAGTCTCTAAGTTGTAATATCCCTGTCCTTGAAGATCTACCTTTAAACAAATATGTAAATTATCCAGGACAACTACACTTGTCTATTAGTTTTTACTAAGTGTCTGAGTCTGAATTTGAATTCAGGACTTCCTGACTCCACTATGCCATTTTGCTAGTGAAACAGTTTGCCCAGAGTCAAACAGATGATAAGTGAAAGGCAGAGTTCTTTCTGTTGTACTTCTTTTTTCTCATATCTAAGTTAAATGCTCCTAATTCCTTTAATTTATAGTCATAGTATAACTTTTGTAAGCTAGTCATCTAAATTGCTTTTACATTTTGAAGTCTTTTACATTTTCCTTGGTTTTAGAATCTCATATGAAATTGCTTTTATTCTTATTTTGTATAAAGAAAGAAATGAACTTTAGGAAAAGTTAGCTGATTTTTCAGAATGTTGTAGCAAATTGTAGAGAAAAGGTTAGTTAGCTTCTGAGTTTCAGTTTAAAGCTTAAGTACCTAATTCAGTGTCTGAACTGTCTCTAGTTCCTTTCATTTATTGAGAATTTTGCTTGAGCAAAATCTTTTGTTTTATAAGAGTGCTTTTCAGAGCAGTTAGGAATCATTCTTTTCCCAGCTGAAGATTATTTACCATTTCTCTGAATAGTGAATTACATTAATGATGCAAGGCAGGGAAGTATGTCAATCTCAGATATAACAACTACCAGTCATTCAGATTTGAAACACTGCCAATGGAAGTTCATTACATTTAATGATCAAATATCCCTCAGATTTCTAAAAGGAGAGTTTATATTAACCATTTACTTTGCTGAGCCTTAATATTAACAAAAAAACTATAAGGGGTTAATTCCCTTAAAGATAAATTTAATAGGATTCCCATACATGCCTATATATTTACAAATATCCATATTTGGATTTTTTTTAATTCAAGGAAACATGCTCCATTTAGACAGTTCTTCAAATAAATTATGCCCTAACTGAGCAAATAAACAATAAGTAGCTGGAAGTACTTTGGCTATGTGTGGAAAAGCCAGGAGTGGGATGGTTCAAGGCTGGATCTCTTTCAGAAAACTCATCTTCATATATAGACTCTCATTTCTTCAAAGAAATGAGAGTCTATATATGAAGATGAGTTCTACTGTAGTGGTATTTTATAAAGCAGTAACTGAACTTACTCTTTTTCAAATAATGGTCTCTGATCCTAGTGGATAGGGAAGTAAGAGAAGTAAAGTAAAAAATTTTTCTGATCCATAAAAGCTGATTCAGACATAAACTTAAGTGTGGAAAATATCCCTACTGTATGCATGAACACTTAACAAATTAACTTGTGATAAGTTAGGACATGTTTGGTTTCTTTTTATTTTTATTTTTTTCATCACTGCTTAAAAAATATCTATTACAGAAATTTGGTCTTAGTCTTGAAACACTAAACCTTACCTAAAAGCAAAGCTATTTGAAAAACTTAATTTTGGAATCATAGAATATACTTACTTTGTCTTTTGGGTAGTATACTACCATTTTCCTCAGTCTCCTCAGCTTTAAGATATTCCCTGTGAAGAATCTGTTGTAGTACATCAAAAGACATTGTCAGCTTTCATTGGCTAAGCTTCACCAGTTGGCGGCCCATTATTACTATTATTATTGCAGTGACTGTAGGTAACAGTAGGCCACATTCCAAACATATGACATCTTTGGGGCAAATGTTAATGGGATTAAAAACACTTTTCCCAGCTTCCTCTTTTGGGTCATTTTCTCCAAGACAGACACCCAAGTGCTTTATGTTGAAGTCAAATAATGAAGGGGTTCCATAGCTCTCTTAATGGTAGCAGGCTTCAAAATATAGTATGTCTTTTTCCTTAAAGACAGTTTTCAAGTTCAGTGATAGCACAAGAAAAATTTATACTGTACCTCTGCCTCCTTGCATTTCTCCTCTTTCCCCTACCCCAAAGAAACTCTGGGCCCTTTTACTCAACTGTGAAATGGAACCGTGTGATTTTATATAAGAACAAAGGAGAATCAACAAATACATTGGTCAGATATGAAGTGCTTTGGAGAAAATTTTACATACTTCAGCAATTCAGAAAATTAATTAATTCAGAAAATTCAGGTTAATTCAGAAAAGCCTAAAAAGGATTTTGCCAAATGAATTATGCAGTGAAGGACCAAGAATAGTCTCAAGATGGGTTACAATCTACTGTTTTCATTGTAAATAGAAAATTTCAGGGTTAGATTGGGTT
>JAJPUD010025712.1:0-17256 GCA_023553655.1 Myrmecobius fasciatus
TGAGTCATTCACTTGCATTTGTTCAATTCTTATTTTTAAAGTGTTGTTTTCTTCAGTTACCTTTTTAAGCTCCTTTTGTAACTGGCCAATTTGTTCATTGCACTCTTTTTCCACTTCACTAATTTTATTTTTTAATAAATTGGTGTCTTTTTCATATCTCTTTTGCAGGGAATCATATCCTTCTTGCACTGATTTCAGTTTAATTTCCCATTTATCCTCCAGCTCTCTTTTGAGGTTCTTTATGCAGTCTTCCAGAAAGGCCTTTTGAAAAGGGGACCAGTGATGGTCCTGGCTGATGTTCTCTGGAGTTTTGTCTAAAGGAACCTCTGGCTCTGGTGTTGTTTCTTTGCCTTGATAAAAACTGTCTATGGTGAGAGCTCTCTTTTGCTTCTTCATCATATTTTTTTTTTTTTTTTTTTTAGACAGCGAGGATATCTCTTTAAGGTAGGGGAAAAAAATGGCAGCTGCAAAAAGCGTTGCCCTGGGGCACTTCGGCGAATTGACTTAAGGTGCTGGGCCGGTGGGGGCTAGGACTAAGTCCGAATTACTCCTTAAACAAGGCAAGTCTGCCAGAACACCTGCCCCCAATCAGGGCAGAGTGTCCGAGTGCCTCAGATAAACTCCAGGTGTTTGGAATTTGGAGTTTGGAGTTTGGAATTTCTTCCAGGAAGAGCCGAGCTGAGTCCCACCCTCACTTCCAGCCTGCACAGTTGTCGTCTATTTATCTCTCTGTCCGAGTCCGACTAACCTGATATGAAGTTATCCAGAGAGCTGTGCCCAAATATTTCTGAGTTCGTTTACTTGAAGATCAGTTCAGAGGCTTATTTTATTGTTGATTTGAGAGAAGATTGGAGGAGAGGCAAAAAGTCACCTTTTTACTCTGCCATTTTGGCTCTGCCCTGGCCAAACTATTTTTGATAAAAGAATGTAAATGAATATTATTGTACTATAAAAAGATGAAATTTAAAAGTTCCAGAAGAATCCTAGAATAATTGAATGAACAGTTGCAAAAATGAGCAGAATCACAATACTTCATATAACATTAACTGATAATGGTGATGGTGATGAACATAATAACGCCTTAAGGTTTTCAAACCACCTCACAAATAATATCTCATTTGATTCTCACAATATCCTTAGCTGTTAGGTACTTTTGATATCCCCATTTTACATATGAGGAAATAGATTCCAAAAGAGGTTAAATTCAGTAATGGCATTCAGTAAATTTGATCTTGGCAAAAGTGCATTCTTCCATGAGATTTCACCAATAAAAGATTATCCATTTACTCCTAATAATAACATTGACAAAATGATATTTGCACAGATTATTTTCCTAACAAATTTATTCAGATGGAAAAGTTAATGTTACGGTAAGCATTCTGTTAACATTTTCTTTGTTGTCTCTCCCCCCCCCCCATTACACCATGCTTACCTAAGAATTTTTTTCCATTTCAAATCCATATACATGTTGATTTAATTTGATATGCCTTACCGAGTTTCTCATTGGATTTATCTATTATTTTCATGGGGCAGATAGATGGCACAATGGATAGAACAAAAGAAATGGAATCAGGAAGACCTAAGTCCCAATCTAGTCTCAGACATTTACTAGGTGTATTCCTTGAACAAATTCCTTTAGCCTGTTTGTCTTTATTTCCTCAAATGTAAAATGAGTTGGAGAAGGAAATGTGAAATCCCTCTAGCACTGAGGCCAATAAATTCCTAAATGGGCTGGTGAAATCTAAGATATGATTAAAACAACTAAAAATGAGATATTCTTCATGGTCTCTATGGTCTTATCAGGTTAAAATCTGTGATTCTAAGATCCTCAATTCTCTTCTCCACAGATCTGTGAGCCATCCTTACATTTAGCTGCAACTTGATTTTCTTTTCTTATTTTGTTTGTGGAGTTAATTGAAAGAATTAATCAATGCTAGTCTGTCTCTTCATTGGTCATTAGATAAGGACCTCAAATTCTGAATACCAATAATTAAGCTCATATATAGAAGATTAAAACTTTTTTTTCCCTTAGTATCCTCTCACATCTTTACTGACACTGCCCATTTGTAAGCCAAAAGCAAAAATTTGCTAAACACTAAATGCTGTCAGGCATTATTTTTCTTTGCTTTTCAGGTATATATGATTAAATTAGTTAATGTCAAGGAAGGCCAACTGATAAGAAGCTTCCCTTTTCCCAAATGGGGAAAGAATTGAAAAATTACTTTATTTTAAAGATATCCCCCCAGTGTTTTGAGTCCATTAGAAGCTTCCAGAAATTCACCTCTGAAGACACATCTTTTCAAATCCCAAAATAATCTCTGAGCAACAATGGAGCATCAGAATAGAATTTTAGGATCATTCTTCTATAACTATTACTTGCCCAAGATAACACAGTTAATAAATGACAAAGTCAAAATTTGAACTTAATTTTTTGGAGCTATTGCTCTCTTCTCCATATAACACTACCTCCTTATGTTACCAAGGAAATTTAAATATCTGTACCAATGTCACACAGTTAGCAAATGTCAAAGGTAGACTATAAACCTAATCCCTCTGACTCCAATGCCTTTCTATTCTACATCTCAATATGTTATTAAAATTCTGAAAACTTCTCAGTTTCTAATCTATTACAGAAGATAAAATTAATCATTCACAAAATTTTATAGAGCTATGACAATCCATAATGGCATTGTGAAATATATTTTTCATAAATACCGTCATTTTATATAAGTATGTGCTTATTAATTTGGGGTTATTTTAATAGTTTTAATTTGCTGAAGGTTTTGGTAACATTTCTTATGAAGTTATAAAATGAAAGTGAAAGAAATAACCAAAGACAAAAACAATATCCAGAAGCCAAGGCAAACATTAAACAAGAATAGTAATTTAAGTTGGCAGATTCAGTCAGCCACAAGGCAGTGACAGTGTAAAATCTGTTGAGATTGGTTTTATACTTTCTTCCTTTTTTTGCAGCATTCCCCTATTCACATAGGAAACTGTACACATTATGCAATTTAAACTTCTTTCCCAACAACCACTAAAGAATTTCTTATACTCAAAAAAGTGAGAATTCATTGTCTAGCTGTTATAAGTAACTTTGGAGATTTTTAAAGAGAAACTAATAAAATATGAGAATTCAAATCTTCCGCTCCACCCCAAGATGTCAAAATGCATTTTACATGACTGTGACAGATTTCAAGAACAAAGAGTATTATTCTGTGTTAACCATTTTACCTTTAGTTGAACCTCTTGGAATTTTGACTTTTACAGTAAAGAGCTAATTATTTTTAGTATTAAAATATGTTCACGTCAGAGAGATGTGCTCTGTTCTCTCTGGCAATTTTAATAAATTAAATTTATTGCAAAAGTGTTCTGGAAAATCAAAAATACATCTTGAATTAATGACCCCTAAAGTTCTCTTTCATCTCTATGTCTGCATGAGACAAATCATGCCCTTAAATAGCTAGAATACAGGTTAGTGAGAAACCATCAAGGAACATACAGCTTCCTGTACAGAGAAGAGAATATTTTTCTTCAAAATATTAAGGAATGGGATGTTTGGGGGGGGGGAGAAATGCACTTAGGCCAGAGCAATTGGAATTGGACAACTTTAAAAAATATGAAAAACTGATATGACTTGGGGTGCCCTGGAGGCAATGCTACTGATTTTTATACGCTTTGAAGAGGGAGCAAACAAGCATATAGTGTTTTTTAACTTATAAGGATATAGAAAATTAACCACTATATTTGGGTTCTTAGATTTAACCTTTTAATTTCAAGAAATTGTCATTTGTTTTCTACTCAGAGATGAATATAACTATAGCTCCTTTTATTAAACTCTGATATTGCCCTTAGAAGAGTAAAAGTGTTACTAATTTTCAGTGAATAAATTTCCTCCCCAAATAAACTTTCTCCGCATTCACTGTCCCAAATACATGTGTTGTTATGGTATATTTCTATTGTCAAGACAGAAAAGTTGAAACACTGAGGTGAAAAGATATGAGCATTGACATAAGCTATAACCTATTCTGATAAATATAAGACTGTCAGTAGCACTGAGATTTTACAGTTAAAATAACCATAGGTAGAGCATTGACACTTTAATACAAAGATAACCTGGTCTTTGGCTTCATTTCCTTTATTACTTATGGCAATATTTCTCTGACAACTCCTGTAGAAGCTACAAGAAAAATATTATTCTTTCTTATACTTGTTGTGTTTATTCTTCTCCTATAGATTTGAAAAGGAAAAAAAAAAACTAAGAACAATAATTAACCAAGTGTATATCAAAGGACAAAGATAGTTCATTTTTAATATGACATACCAGTTATTGTGCATAAAAGCAATTTATCTAGTCCAAGATCTCTTAATATTCGTCTTTGTCATGGAGCCCATTGGCTCTCTAGTAAAGCTAATGAAAACTATCTCAGAATGATGATTTTAAGCATATAAAATAAAATATACAATGAAATTGTATATTTTGAAAAAATCAATTATTTTGAAATGTCATCAAAGTTTTAAATGAGCAAGTTCACATATTCACATTAGACTACTTCTTTAAAAAGAAACAAAATCAAAGTAGTTCTTATCTGAAAATCCCTGTCATTCATTCTTTTTCCTTTTTATTTCTCATATGTTCTTGAATTTTTTTTGCCTTCTTCACTCTCCCATTTGTGATTTCTCCCTATATTTTATCACTCTCTCCTTCTCTTCCTACTTCTTTTTTTTAGGTAACAAAGAAATTTTATTTATTTATTTTTTTTAATATACAATGCTTTATGAATCATGTTGGGAGAGAAAAATGAGAGCACAAAGGAAAACTCATGGGAAAGATAAAAAAACAGAACATAGAAGTGAACATAGAATTTATTGATTTACATTCAATCTCCTAAATTCTTTTTCTGGAGGCAGATGGAATTTTCTATCCAAAGAATATTGAAATTGCTTTGGATCACTGAACAACTTAGAAGAACCAATCAATCATGATCAATCATCACACATTCTTGCTGTTATACTGCACAATGTATTCTTGTTTCTGCTTGTTTTGATCAGCATCAGTTCATGTAAATCTTTCCAAGCTTTTTTAAAATAAGCTAGTTCATCAAACAATCAAACAATAAAATTCATGTACCACAACTTGTTCAGTCATTCCTCAATTGATGTGCATCCACTCTTTTTCCAATTCTTTATTACTGCAAAAAGAACTACTACAGACATTTTTGTACATGTGGGTCCTTTTCCCTCCTTTATGATTTCCTTGGGATACAGATCCAGTAATAGCATTGCTAGGTCAAAGGGTAGGCAAAGTTTTATAGACCTTTGGGCATAGTTCAAAATTGCTCTCCAGAATGGTTGAATCATTTCACAACTGCATCAACAAAATATTAGCATCCCAGTTTTCCCCCATTGCCTCCAACATTTATCATTATCATATCCTGTTATTATTGGCAATCTGAGGTGTGTGAAGTGGTACATCAGAGTTGTTTCAATTTACATTTCTCTAATGCACAGTGATTTAGTGCATTTTTTTCATATAATTGTAGATGGCTTTAATCACATCATCTGAAATTGTTCATATCCTTTGACCATTTATCAATTGGGGAATGACCCCTACTTCTTTATCATCTTCCCTAAGTTAAAGGGATAAAATAAAAATATCATTATAGGATTAAAGAATGTGAATCAAGAGAAGAGGAATGTATTACTTTAATGCAATTTGAGGGGGGGAAGGCAGAAATAGGATTGACTGAACAAACTTAGTAAGCAGCTGTTTTTTTGTTGACACATAAAACAGTAAAACATTAAGTAGTTTTGGATAAGTGTTAACTGCTAGGGTATTGAAGCACCTTGTTTGGTCTGGACATGAGACATTGTGCAATTCAGAGTATTCACAAAATCAAAATCACCATGTTTTCTAGTATTACTATCTCTTTTTAGAAGGTATTTTTTTATACATATCAATATGTACTTTATGTCTCTGAGATGCAGTTTGTTTATATGTAAACATGACAAATTGGAATAGATGAAAACTGAGGTTTCTTGTAGCCTTAAAAGACACCCATCCACTCACATACACACCCACTCACCTCCCCCATACTCCCCACCTCTCCCCACCCTGCTACACCCTATTTGATCTTTTATATAACTGCTACTTAAAATTTTATTTGAATTGTCATTAATACTATAGTTACAACCCATTACAGGCTAAATTACATTTATTAACCTAATGGAATTTCAAAACTCAACTTTCTTCCAAGTGACCTTGAATAAAATTTTGTGAATAATGAAAACTGGGAAATGTGACATAGCATATTCTGCATATATCTGTGCATAATAATGAATGAATATGGCAAATAGATTATTCATAAAGCTGTTAATTCATTATTGTGTTACTTAAGCTGTAATAAAATGTTAAAGTAAAATGCCCCTCTATTTAACTGAAAATATTCTTGGTTTCACTCTACTGGGAAGCTTCCATCTTATGTTTAAACCAAGGTGAGAGTGTACCTATACTTATCAATCCTTTTTCCTGCTTACTTGCCTTGTATCTTTCTGGCATTTCTTCTATCTCTCATCTTCTCTCTCATTCTTTCCACTCTCTCTCATACCCCACAGATAGATGCAAATTGCATGAAACAAAGAAATTGATTTTAGTATTTTTTATATTTTTATTAAAGTTTCACATTTCTTTTCTAAATTCTAGAAGAAAATGAGCCATCACAAGATATGAAAGGAATGATTGTCTATATTCAACTTCTTGGGTACTAAAGCTTGGCACACAATGGCCCAGAAGTTGACCCTAGTTGAGACATTACATGTCTTAATAGATCTATTTTGGGAAAATTCTAAAACTATCAAGAAACAAAATTTTAAAAAAATAGAGAGAGGAAGTTTTTATCAACAACTTTTGTCAACAGTTAATGTTTGGATTAACCAAAAACATGTAGCTGTTATTGTAGTTGTAGAATAATATATGAAAACTGTATAAACACAAATGTATATTCTGAAAAAAAAGTGTCTCAAAAAGTCAACTATAAAATGCATTATAATTGGCTGACAGTCTTGTTTAATGTTTTTGTTCAAAACATGTTTATTAGGTCTTAGTGTTGTGACAATGGTCATAGTAGATGCTAGGAGCAGAGCTTAACTTTTGCACTTCCTCAATCCAATGAACATTTTACTAAAAAAATAGATGCTAATAATATTTTATTCATAATAATCCTTTTCTTTGGGGAGCAGGAATGGTAAATCATATTTATTTAATTTCCTAATGTTTCTATGAAAGTGACACAAAAAAGACATCTTGATAGATATTCTTTCGTGGTTACTTTGTCTTCAAATGTCTCCTTTTTATATTCATGAAAGACAACAATAACCAGAGCAAAAATTCAGTTTAGTTCTGAATGATCTTGATCGTTGTCTAGCCTAGTTTTACATTTAGAAAACCTGAAGCTCAGTAAGGTACAGAAACAGAGACTTAGAAAAGGTCATACAGTATTTAACAAAGCTAAAGAATGTCACTAAGGATTTCCTGTCACTAACCTAGTAACCCTTTATGCTGGATAAAAAGCTAGATGTAAAAAATAATAATAATAATAATGAAATATTTTTGGATTCCATTGAGCAGATTTGCACTTTTCTTAGGAAAAAATTGTTCTTGTGATACTTTTACTCAAGGTAACATGTACCAAATACAAAGAATTTTTATAAAATATTATGCCAGGACCATCAAACAATGCTAATAGATAAAATTGCAATAGGTTTGAAAAAAATATTGGGAATATTCTCTGGTTAAATTGATAGTGAAATCTAGGGTGGACATAGTATTGTTTCTATGGTTTAATGAATGTCCAGGCATCCAAACCCTCTGAAGATCAGTTTTGAACTCTGCCCAAAGAGTTATCAAACTGCATACCCTTTGATCGAGCAGTGTTTCTACTGGGCTTATATTCTAAAGAGATCTTAAAGGAAGGAAAGGGACCCACATGGGCAAAAATGTTTGTGGCAGACCTTTTTGTAGTGCCAAGAAACTCGAAACTTTGTGGATGCCCATCAGTTAGAGAATGGCTGAATGAATATGAATGTTATGGAATATTATTTTTTCTGTAAGATAAGCAGGATAATTTCAGAAAGGCTGGAAGAAACTTATACAATAATAAATGAAATGAACACAACCAGGAAATCATTGTATATAGCAACAAGAAGATTATACAATGATCAATTCTGATGCACATGGCTCTCTTCAACAATGAGATGATTCAGACCTGTTCCAAAGATCTTGTGATTAAGAGAGCCATCTGCACGCAGAGAGAAGACTGTGGGAATTGAGTGTGTTCCACAACATAGCATTTTTCTTTCTTTTTGTTGTTGTTTGTATTTTTTCCCTTTTTTTTGGGGGGGTTGATTTGATTTTTCTTGTGCAGCAAAAACAATTGTATAAATATATATACATATATTGGATTTAGCACATATTTGCACCATGTTTAACATATATTCGACTACTTGTCATCTAGGGGATGAGGTCAGGGAATTGGGGAGAAATTGGAAAACAAGGTTTTGCAAAGGTTAATGTCAAAAATTTATCCAAGCATGTGTTTTGAAAAATAAAAAGCTTTAATAAAAAAATAAATATCCAATATGAAAACTTTCTCTACCAATTGAAATTATCAATTATTCTACTTAATAATATAATTATCTATAGCAAAGAAAAATTAAATTAATACCTATAAATATGGCAGAGACATGATTTGAATCTATGTTTGCCTAAGTCAACTATGCCCTTCATTTTCTTGGATTGTTAATTGTAACATATCCTTTTGCAGAGACTTTACAAACTGACAATTTGGAATTGCAATTGGTAAGTAGTAAGGATCCAGATTTCCTTGAAAGAGTCTTTTGTAAGCTCAAAAGTAAAATATTGCAAAAGAATACCAAATGCTCTAATAATATGTGTTACAAAGTCATATGCTGGGTTTTATAAATTTATTCTCCACAATTTTGAGCAATAAAGAAAAAAGAAAACCTTAATGTTGCACTAATTACATATATAACTTCCAACTAAAATATAATAATTTGAACTCCAAGTTATATCTTTATCTTTGCTAATATCCAAAACAACATAGAACAAAATAGTAAATTCATGTTTTTAATTGATGCATGTATACAGTATTTCAGGAGTAACTATAGAGTTAAGTAACTATCGAATTACCTATCCTCTTGCTTTTATCCCACATACAGATGTTTGATAACTATGCCTCTCAGGTTGAAACATAATACTAGAGAGCTTCAGACACATTTCTAAAATGTTAACACATTCTTAATGAAAATTTTAATGGAAAAAGTAATGCAACCAAACACAGATGACTAGCTGGAGGAATAGGTAAAATTTCTGAACATAGAAAGTTACAGTGGTGACAAGGAAAATCCAAACATAAACTCAGAAGAAAAAAGCAAAGTCAAAGCTCTTACATTCACAGCTTTCAAGAAAAATTATAAATTAGTCTCAGGTCATGGAAGAGATCAAAATGCATTTTGAAAATCAAGGAAGAGGGGTAGACAAATTGGGAAGTAAAATGAGAGTTCTATGAGAAAATTGTGATGAAATTGTCAATAATTGGTAAAGAAAAAGGAAAATAATTGAAGAAATGTTTCAAGGAGCCAACTAACCCAAATAATAAGAGGTTAACAAAAGGAACATAATTCAAAAGAATAATTGAACAAATGTGAAAAGAGGTACAAACATTCATTGAGGGAAAAAAAAAATCTTTAAATGACAGTACTGGCCAAACATAAAAAGGAATTTAAAAAGCTTTCTCAATAAAATACTTCGTTAAAAATTAGAATTGAAAAAAATGTAAGCTAATGACTTTTTGAGAAATCAAGAAACAAAATATAAGAATCAAAACAATGGAAACAAAATATATTATGCAAAATATCTCATTGGAAAAACAACAGACAAAAAGTTAATTGGAAATTAAATAATCTAATTTTAAAGAATGAATGGGTGAAAGAGCAAATTATAGACACAATAATTTCATTAAGGAGAATGACAATAATGAGACAACCTAACAAAATTTGTGGGATACAGCCAAAGCAACTATAAGGGGTAATTTTATATCTCTAGATGCTTACTTGCATAAAATAGAGAAAGAGAAGATCAATGAATTAGGCTTACAATTTAAAAAGCTAGAAAAAGAATAAATTAAAAACCCTCAATTAAGTACTAATTGGAAATTGTAAAAATCAAAGGGGAGATTAATAAAATTGAATAATAAGAAAACTATTCAATTAATAAATAAAACTAAGAGTTGGTTTTATGGAAAAACCAACAAAATAGATAAGTCTTTAGTTAATTTGATTAGAAAAAGGAAAGAAGAAAATCAAATTGTTACTCTCAAAAATGATAAAAGAGAACTTTCCTCTAATGAAGAAGAAATTAGAGCAATAATTAGGAGTTACTTTGCCCAACTTTATGCCAATAAATTTGATAATACAAATGAAATGAAGGAATATCTACAAAAACACAGATTGCTGATATTAACAGAAGTAATAAATTATTTAAATAGTCGCATTTTTTTTTTTTTTTTGCTTTTTGCTGAGGCAATTGGGGTTAAGTGACTTGCCCAGAGTCACACAGCTAGGGAATGTTAAGTGTCTGAGACCAGATTTGAACTCAGGTCTTCCTGACTTCAGGGCTGGTGCTCTAACCACTGCGCCACCTAGCTGCCCCAATAGTCGCATTTTTTAAAAAATAAATAGAACAAGCTATTAATCAACTCCTTAAGAAAAAATCTCCAGGGCCAGATGGATTTACATGTGAATTCTACCAAACATTCAAAGAACAATTAATTCTAATGCTATATATACTCTTTGAAAGAATAAGGAAAGAAGGTGTACTACCAAATTCCTTCTCTGATATAGATATGGTGCTGATAGCTAAACCAGGTAGGGTGAAAAGAGAGAAAGAAAACTATGGACCAATTTCCCTAATGAATATTGATGCAAAAAATTTAAATAAGATATTAGCAATGAGATTACGAAAAGTCATCCCCAGGATAATACACTACTACAAAGTCGGACTTTTACAAGGAATGCAGAGCTGGTTCAATATTAGGAAAACTATTAGAATAATCAATTATATTAATAACTAAACTAACAAAAGTCATATGATTATCTCCATAGATGCAGAAAAAGCATTTGATAAAATCCAACAGCCATTCCTATTAAAAACACTAGAGAGTATAGGAATAAATGGGCTTTTCCTTAAAACGATCAGTAGCATCTACTTCAAACCATCAGCAAACATCATATGTAATGGGGACAATCTAGAACCATTCCCAATAAGATCAGGAGTGAAACAAGGCTGTCCACTGTCACCATTACTATTTAATATTGCATTAGAAATGCAGTAAGAGAAGAAAAAGTGATTAAAGGAATTAGAGTAGGTCATGAGGAAACCAAATTGTCACTCTTTGCAGATGATATGATGGTATACTTAGAGAACCCTAGAGACTCAACCAAAAAACTACTAGAAACAATTCACACATTTAGCAAAGTTTCAGGATACAAAATAAATCCAAATAAATCATCAGCATTTTTATTTATTACCAACAAAGTTCAGCAGCAAGAGATACAAAAAGAAATTCCATTCAAAATAACTGGTGATGGTATAAAATATTTGGGAATTCATCTGCCAAGGGAAAGTCAGGAACTATATGAAATAAATTACAAAACACTTTCCACGCAAATAAAATCAAACCTTATCAATTGGAAAAACATCAAGTGCTCATGGGTAGGCCAAGCCAATATAATAAAAATGACAATACTATCCAAACTAATTTACTTATTTAGTGCCATACCAATCAAACTCCCAAGAAATTATTTTACACATCTAGAAATAATAGTGGTAAAGGATATTTAGAAGAACAGAAGGTCAAGAATTTCAAGGAAATTAATGAAAAAAAGGCTGATGAAGATGGCCTTGCTGTATTAGATCTAAAACTATATTATAGAGCAGTGGTCATCAAAACCATTTGATATTGGCTAAGAAATACAGTAGTCAATCAGTGGAATAGGATAGGATCACAGGACAAATGAGGCAATAACTGTAGCAATCTAGTGTTTGATAAACCCCAGCTCTTAGGATAAGTACTCACTATTTGACAAAACCTGCTGGGAAAATTGGAAACTAGTATGGAAGAAACTAGGGCTTGAACCACACCTAACAACACATACCAAGATAAGATCTAAGTGGGTCCATGATTTAGATATAAAGAGTGATAATATAAGCAAATTAGAGTAACATGGGATAGTTTACCTCTCAGACCTGTGGAGAAGGAATAAATTTATGTCCAAAGAAGAACTGGAATTCTTAATTGAACAGATAGAAAATTTTGACTACATCAAGTTAAAAATAATTTGTACAAGCAAAATGAATACAGACAAGATTAAAAGGGAAGCAATAAACTGGGAAAACAGTTTTACATTCAAAGGTTGTGATAAGGGCCTCATTTTTAAATTTATAGAGAAGTGACTCAAATTTATAAGAATTCAAGCCATTCTCCAATTGATAAATGGTCAAAAGATATGAGTAGACAATTTTCAGATGAAAAAATTGAAACTATTTGTAGTCATAAGAAAAGGTGCTCCAAATCACTATTGATCAGAGAAATGCAAATTAAGACAACTCTGAGATACCACTACACACCTATCAGATTGGCTAAGATGACAGGAAAAGAACATGATCAATCAATGTTTGAGGGGATTGGGAAAACTGGGACACTGATACATTGTTGCTAGAACTGTGAACAGATCCAACCATTCTGGAGAGCAATTTGGAACCATGCTCAAAGAGTTATCAAACTGTGCATACGCTTTGACCCAGCAATGTTTCTACTGGGCTTATATCCCAAAGAGATCTTAAAGGAAGGAAAGGGACACACATGTGCAAGAATTTTTGTGGCAGACCTTTTTGTAATGGCTAGAAACTGGAAGCTGAATGGATGCCCATCAATTGGAGAATGGCTGAATAAATTATGATATATGAATGTTATGGAATATTATTGTTCTATACTAAATGACCAGCAGGATTATTTCAGAGACACCTGGAGAGGTGAACATGAACTAATGCTGAGTGAAATGATCAGAACCAGGAGATCATTATACATGGCAACAAGAAGACTATATGATGATCAGTTCTAATGGACATAGCTCTCTTCAACAGTGAAATGTTTCAAACCAGTTCCAATTGTTCAGTGAAGAAAGCCATATACACCCAGAGAGAGGAATATGAAATGTGGACCACAACATATCCTTTTCATGCTCTCTATTGATATTCACTTGCATTATGTTTCCCTTCTCTGATTTTTTTTCTTGTAGATCTGACTTTCCTTGCACAGCAAGATAACTGTAAAAATATGTATACACATATTTGATTTGTCAAGTATTTTAACATAATTAACATGTAGTAGACTTCCTGCTATCTAGGGGAGGGGTGGAGACTAGGGGGAAAAATTTGTAATGGAAAGGTTTCTAAGGGTCAATGTTGAAAAATTCCCTATACATGTTTTGCAAATAAAAAGCTTTAATAAAAAAATAAATAAATAAATTTTAGGAAAAAAAATATATATACAGTAGTCATTTAATAAATTCTTGACCATTTTAATGTCTGTATGATAGTTTAAAATGACTCTATAGCATAAATTCCTTATTATTAATAAATATTTTATCAAATCAACGTATTCCAAAACTCTGATGGTGAATTACATTTCTTCTATCTCTTCTCCATTCACTTAACCTATGGTAACAGATGATACTTTATCTATAAACAACAATATAATGAACTGCATAATAAATTTTAAAAAATGTACATCCTTTAATCTAGCAATGCTACTAGTAGGTCTACATCCCAAAAAAGACTAAAAAAAGAAGAAAAGTAATGCACATATATGTACAAAAATATTTATAACAGCTCTTATTAGGTGGCAAAGAATTGAAATTTGCAAAGAATGAAATGGGGAATGTCAAATTGTAGTATAAGAAATAATGAGCAGGATGCTCTCAGAAAAAATAAAAAACTGAAAAAACTTCTCTGAATTAATGAAAAGCATAGTGTACTGTGTTCAAAGAGAGAGCAATATTGTAAGAACATAACCAGTAAATGATTTAGCTATCCTCAGCAGTACAATGATTCAAGACAACTTTGAAGGACTTATGGTGAAAAATGCTATTCATTCCCAGAGAAAGAACTGATGCCATCTTTTTTTTTTAACTTTATTTTTCTTGAGATTTCATTTATTTGTTTTCTTTCAGAAGATGACTAAATGAAATTATTTAGCATGACTACACATGTATAAACTATATCTAATTGTCTTCTAAATGTGAGAGTTTGAGGAGAATGGAAGGGAAAGAGTTTGGAAATCAAAGATTTAAAAACAAATGTTAAAATTGTTTTTACTGTAAATGGGGACAATAAAATGCTAAATAACACACACACATATATGTATCTATGAATATATATCATATATATATACATATTCCATCATTTTACCTGAGAAATATAAACTAGAACAAAACTACTTACATTAACATGCATGTGAGATGGTAACCATAAATTTCAACTCATTTTGTTCAACTCCCATAATAACTACAGAACAATTTTCATTTTATCTGAAACGTTTAAGGGTATATAAAGAGGCATAAGTTGATTCTTTTACATTCTGTTGATATTAAGAAGCTTAAGATGAAAATGTAAGTTTGTGATACTGTAAGGTATTTCAAGAAGTCTCATTCATTTTTAAGATGCCTCAAGAGAAAACCCTGGCCACTTTAAATTAGAGCCTATGCTTGTATATTAGTTTTCTGGTTTTGCAGTAGAAGGGATAAAATCCAGAGACCTTTCATTGGAATCTCACTTCAGACAGATATGAAGGAAGTTATCTTTCTGAATTTGTGTAAGATATTAATACTTCTTGGGACTAATTTTTCCTCCTCTTAAAAGTGTAGCTAAAGTATAATCCCTCCATGGTTAATTTGAGTTTAAAGTCTATACATAAAAATATAAGATTCAAATGTTATCTTGAATTATCTAGGAAGTATCTCCCTCATCACCATTAAACTGTTCTTTTTGTACTAAATTCTGTCCACTTAGAACGCAAAAAAAACATTTCTCTCTGTTTCTATGCAGCTGAATAGATTTAGAGGAAAAAAAATTTAAGAGTGACATGTAGCACAGACCCAATTCTTCCCTTGTCTCACACTGGCACAGGGTCCCTTGGATGATCAATGGAATTTGGAATCCCAAATTTAAATTTCAGAGTTGTGTGAATGAAAGATCCCAATAAATACAATTATTTCTCTCATTATTTGCATGTTTTCAGGTTACTTAATATATTAATAAAATCATGAGAGGTAGTCTCATTTTGATGATTAATTTAAAAATATTACTCTCGAGGACATATTATAAAGTACTATTTGCTAATTCACAGTTAATGTACAATTTAGGAGCATTTCAGCATTTCCCTCATCAGTCCTTAAGTCCTCTGTCATGGTGAAGGAACAATGAAGAGCAGGGGGTAGGGGGTGGGGAGGTGGGTGGGAAGGAAAGTTCCTTCTTTGTCCAAATTCTATTCTCTAGGTTCCTGGAAATGTCACTTAACTTTTAGTGTTTAATGTGGCACCTCCCTGGGAACTCGGGGAGCCTGGCAGCTTTGGCAGGAATTTTTGACAGCTTGTCAAGCCTGAGGCGAAGGGCATGTAGTCTTTTCTCCCTGTAATTAATAATTAATTATTATTCATTAATGTTTAATGAATGGTTGTTTAGAGTAATCCAGTCTTTTAAAAAAGCAACAAAACAAAAGACTCATTATTATTTTTTAAGGAACTGGGTATTTGTAGACAATTATAAGTCACACTAATCATAGTTAATGACACTAAACAATGAAAGTAAAGTACCCACATAGGCAGGCATGAAGGAAAGAGCACTTGGGTTGCTCAAAGCTCCAAATGGCCTTGTTTTTACAAAGACATAGAAAGTCTGTGGAAGCCCAAATCATGGCTTCCAAACTACAAAATTCAACCCACAATAGCAGTTTGTTTCTTAGCTTAGGTAAAATAACAGATTCTCTCTCAGAAAGTAGTTGCTCTAACTTCTCAAGCATTTCAACATTATTAACATGTAGTGGACTTCCTGCCATCGAGGGGAGGGGAGGGGACTGGGGGTAAAATTTGTAATGGAAAGCTTTGTAAAGATAAATGTTGGGGAACTACCCATACATATGTTATACAAATAAAAAGCTTTAATAAAAAAAATAAAATAAAAAAAAAAAAAAGAAAGTAGTTGTTCTCTGGAATGCTGGCATGTGATTGTTATTATCTCTCTAGTCAGAGAGATAATCTTACCAGAAACTACAGAAGAAAGATTTAGGTAGCAGAAAAGAAAAGTCTGATGGAATCATTTTTTTTTTAAATATATTGGAATTGAGGGGCGGAGCCAAGATGGCGAACAGCAGACAGCTTTCTCTGTGAACTCCTGGGACCTTCCCTCAGACACAGACAAAGTGAGCCTTCGAACTGGTTTTTGAGTGAGGGCTCCCCAAACATTTGGACTACAACTCACTTCTATCAAAAATCTACAGTGAAAGAACTCCAGAGAAGGTTAGCCTCAGGGGAAATCGGCCGCTGGTCCCGTTCAGACTCCAGCCGGGGCGGAAGTCAGGGCTGCGATAGAGGGGCGGATTTTAGGCACCCAGGAAGCCCTTGGGAGACGCCTGGGCCACTTTGCTCTGCTTGCGGGCAGGTGCTTTGGCAGATCTGCCTTTGGTAAAGGGTGGATTGAGAGCAGGTGAAAACATGGTCCTAGTGCGAATCTAGCCCGACCAGCCTCAGACCTGAAGTCAACTCGGCAAACTGCCCCAGGGCAAATACAAATTGTTGCAGTTTTCTCTGCTTTTGACCAATATCCCAACTTTAAATCATGAGCAAGAAGCAGAAGAGAGCTCTCACCATAGAAAGCTTTTACACAGAAAAAATAGAACAGTCCCCAGATCCTGACAATATGAAACCAATCCCAGATGAAGCCACAAAGGCAGACTTAAGTTGGTCTCCCTTTCAGAAGGCTTACCTGGATGATTGCATTAAGAATCTCAAAAGAGAGCTAGAAGAAGAATGGGGAAATAAATTGAGATCAGGGCAACAGAAATATCAAAAACTGGAAAATAGGACTGGTGAATTGGAAAAAGAAAACAGTTCACTGAAAAA
>JAJPUD010025713.1:0-17254 GCA_023553655.1 Myrmecobius fasciatus
GACTGGGGGTAAAATTTGTAATGGAAAGCTTTGTAAAGATCAACGTTGGGGAACTACCCATACATATGTTATACAAATAAAAAGCTTTAATAAAAAAAAAAAAGAAAAGAAAAGTTGCTCCAAATCACTATTGATCAGAGAAATGCAAATTAAGACAACTCTGAGGTGCCACTACACACCTGTCAGATTGGCTAAAATGACAGGAAAAGATAACGATGAATGTTGGAGGGTATGTGGGAAAACTGGAACACTAATACATTGTTGGTGGAACTGTGAACGGATCCAACCATTCTGGAGAGCAGTTTGGAGCTATGCTCAAAAAGTTATCAAACTGTGCATACCCTTTGACCCAGCAGTGTTTCTACTGGGCCTATATCCCAAAGAGATCTTAGAGGAGGGAAAGGGACCCACATGTGCAAGAATGTTTGTGGCAGCCCTTTTTGTAGTGGCTAGAAACTGGAAACTGAAGGGATGCCCATCAATTGGAGAGTGGCTGAATAAATTGTGGTATATGAATGTTATGGAATATTATTGTTCTGTAAGAAATGACCAGCAGGACGATTTCAGAGAGGCCTGGAGAGACTTGCATGAACTGATGCTGAGTGAAATGAGCAGAACCAGGAGATCATCATACACAGCAACAACAGTATTACATGATGATCAATTCTGATGGACATGGCTCTCTGCAACAAAGAATTGTCTCAAACCAGTTCCAATTGTTCACTGAAGAAAACCATATACACCCAGAGAAAGGGATATGAAATATGGACCACAACGTAACATTTTCATGATCTCTATTGATATTTGCTTGCATTGTGTTGCCTTTCTCTGGTTTTCTTTTTTTTCTTGTAGATAGGATTTTTCTTGCATAACTTGTCAAGTATTTTAACATTATTAACATGTAGTGAACTTCCTGCCATCTAGGGGAGGGGAGGGGACTGGGGTTAAAATTTGTAATGGAAAGCTTTGTAAAGATCAATGCTGAGGAACTACCCATACATATGTTATACAAATAAAAAGCTTTAATAAAAAAAATATTTTCCAAAACCTAAAAATAAATAAATAGTTAATTAATTAAATAAATAAATAAATTTGACTCGATTCTCTATATATCTTAGATATGAGGCCTTTAATAGAACCCTTGAATGTAATTTTTCCCAGATTCTTCCCTTCTAATCTTGTCTGCATTGATTTTGTTTGTACAAAATCTTTTTAACTTAATATAATCAAAATTATTTATTTTGCACTTCATAATGCACTCCAGTTCCTTCCTTCTCCACAGATATGAGAAGGAGACTATCTTTTGTTCTAATTTGCTTATAGTTTCTTTTTTATATCATCATAATAAAGTCAAATTATACATAAACCCTCCAATTATACTCCTAACAAAAATATAGTTCTCAAGAGTTAAACATATTATCTTCCCATACAGGGATGTGAACTTTTTTTAACCTTTAAAAAAACCTAGGTTTTTTTTTCCTTTTTATTTTTTTATGTTTCTATTCACTTCTGTATGTGAAGATAAAATTTTCTGTTTATCTCTGTTCTTTTTCTCAAAAATAAATGAAATTTGCCTATTTCATTGGATGTCCATCTTTTCCCTGAAGGATAATGTTTAATTTTTTCTGGAAAGTTGATTCTTGGTTACTGTCCAAGCTCCCTTGCCCTTTAGAATATCATATTCCAAGCCATTTGATACTTTAAAGTGGAAGCTGCTAGGTCCTGGTTAATCCTGGTTTTGGCTCCTTGATATGAAAATTGTTTCTTTTTGATTGCTTGCAATATTTTTTCCTTGATCCCATAATTCTGAAATTTAGCTATAATATTCCTTGGAGTTGTCATTTAGTATCTTTCAGATGGTGATTGTAAAGAAAAAATCTGTGGCTATTTAACACTCTGGTTCTAGAAAATCAGGGCAATTTTTCTTGATGATTTCTTGAAAGATATTGTCTAGGTTCTTTTTTTCATCATTTTCAGGTAATCCAATAATTCTTAAATTTTCTCTTCTGGATCTATTTTCCACATCAATTGTTTTACCAATGAAGTATTTTACACTTCATTCTATTTTTTTCATTTTGGTTTTGGTTTTGTTTTGTTTTGTTTTTGTTTGATTGATTCTTGATATCTCATTGAATCATTCACTTCCATTTGTTCAGTTCTAATTTTTAGTGAATTATCTTCTTTAGTTAGCTTAAGTCCTTTTGCATTTGGTCAATTGGGTTGTATTATTCATTGTTTTGTTTTTGTTTTTTTTTTCATTTCACAAATTCTGTTTTTTAAGGAGTTTTCTTCAGATTATGTCTGTTTTCTTTTCCAAACCTTTACCCATTTTTAAAAATTCTCTTTTAAATTGCTTTTTGAATTTTTCCAAGAGAGACTTATTAATTGGAAACAAACTCATACCTCCCTTTGAGGCTTCATCAGGAGATGTTTTGCCTTTTGGGTCCTCAGGGTTTGAGGACTGTTTTTCCTTGTCTCCATAAAAGCTATCTATGGTCAGAGTTCTTTTTGCCTTTATGCTCATTTTTAAAGTATAAGATCTCCTCTTAGGGCAAAGGAGGAATTGTCCCAAGCTTCCTCTTCAGGCAACTTCAGCTTCATGTTTCCCTGGGGTAAGTGTTGCTGGCTTGCTTACTGTGCTGGGTGTTAAAATTTGTAATGTAGCATTATGCTGGTATTCAGGAAATCACTATTTGCCTTCTGTAGTTGCATTGGAGTTCTCACAGCTAGTCTGCTGATCCACTAATTTCTGAACCAGGACGATTAACCACACTACTGTATTTTGACTAAGAGCTTCCCAATAAATTCTCCTGGCTTGCAGAAGCCTCTGTGCCCTGCATCTCTGTACTGCACTTGGTCACTCCCCATTCCCCCCCCCACCTGACTGAAACCGAATTTTCCTAAAGTTCTTCCAAAATATCTTCTGTTGGAAATTTGTTATACTCCAAGTTTTTGTGGATTCTGTCACTCCAAAACCAATTCAAAGGTTTGATCTGTGTTGATTTGAGGAAAGCCAGGAAGAGTTTTGGCAAAGGCCTGTCAACTCTCCTTCAGCTTGGCTCTGCCCCCTGCCATTCTATTAAGTTTAGACAATCAGCAAAACAATTGCATGCTGATTTTTAGGGTCTAGAGTATAAGTACTCACACTGAAAATTAATAGCCAGCTCTGGCAAACTGCTTAAAGCCTCCAGAACATCCTTGTCACTAATGTCCAGCCCCATCTTTGTAACATTCTGTGAACCTGAGAGCTCAAAGGTACTTTCTGGCTTGAAAACACCAGAATTCTATGTTAATTGCGCTACTGTATAAATATATTCTTTATAGATGAAAAATAATAGAAAGATAGAGACAATGAGACAAGAGACCAGCAGAGAGACAAACATTAAGAGAATATGAGGGGAGGGTGGGGTGGTAGAGTGGGGGTATAGGGATAGAAGGAAAATAGAATTTATGTGCCAAGTACTGAATTAAGTGCTGTGAATACAAATGCAAATAAGCAAGACAATCATTACCCTTAAGAAGATTATTCTAATGGATAAAGACAAGAAGCAAAGGGGTGTGGTAAAAGATGGAGGTGAGGTGAGATGACAGGGTGAAAATTTAAGCCATCAGAGCCATGGGACAGGGAATAAAGTCCAAGTGATCAGTCATGCACTTTGTGAGATAACATACACACTTGGTAACAATATGGATGAGGACATTTATTACTATTATTTCATTTTTATGAAATGGATATGGAAAGATCCAGCTGCATAAGGTTTCAATCATTAAAAAGCAATAAAGGTACCAGATCTTCCTCCCCCTTGCCAATATTGAGTTCACTAGTGGGTAATGTGTTCCAGTTAATAGTTTCTAATCTTTTTGCATATGAAACTCACCCACTGTTTTGGAAACCAGATGCAGCCTTTAGAAAACTGGCTTCATTACCCCAAGATCATCATGAACACATGGACCAAAAATGTACCTGGCTCCAAACAAGAAACAACTGCACCCAATAAACCCTATAGAATTAGAAATTAGATATATGGGCTCTATATTTGATAGTCTCTTGAGTTACTTTCTTCTGGATGATCTGGCTCTGCATGTTCTCCCTATATGGAAATTCATTAAAAGATAGAAAACAATAGTCTTTCTTTTGAGCTTCCCAAATTGAAAGCAAACTTCTCTAATCACTGTGATTAATTGACAACTTTGTTGTCATGCTAAAACCCTAAAAACAATGGTTCCATCATCTTGCTTTAAATAGTAGCTAAAATACTGTTTTTGGAACTTATTAACTTTGTATTTATGCTATATGTATGTGTTTGTTTATGTATATGCATCAAATTCTCTACATCCAATAGCGTGCATAGCATGCAGAAAGTGCTTAATAAATACATATTGATTGACTGATGCGCTGCATTTTAATGAAACACTGAAAGGTCTATTGGGACTCAGTTCCTCTCATGGTACTTCCATAACAATGCCAGCCCCTGAAAGTAGACTAGCCTGCTGTTGATGGGATGTTCCTGAGCACCATATTATTGACCATGTTAAGATTTGTCTACATTCAGATTCATCATTTTGTAATTAATGGGTAAAGATATTATCAGATATCATTCAAACTCCATATTTCTGTCCAAATTTAAAAACCTGTACCTCTACTAATAGGCAAAGTTTTGTCTGAATGATGGAAGACCATTATGATTGTTAATTCTGCATATAGTTGAACAGAATAAATTTAACCCAAATCTAGTCTCTTTCAGGGGTACAAAAAAAGAATTCCAAAAGAAGATTCAATGTGTTATAGATGGAAAAATACTTATACTCTGTGGGATGAATGAGAGGCAAAGTTTTATCTGAATGATGGAAGACCATTATGATTGTTAATTCTGCATGTAGTTAAACAGAATAAATTTAACCCAAATCTATGCTCTTTCAGGGGTACAAAAAAAAGAATTTCAAAAGAAGATTCAATGTGTTATAGATGGAAAAATACTTATACTCTTTGGAATGAATGAGAAAATAAGAACTGACAATGGAGATAAATTATTTTCCATTTATTCTCTCCTAGGGAGCATTGTGTTTAATTCTGGTCATTACATTACATTTTAGGAAGATCATTGATAAGGCAGAAAGCATCCACAGGGGAGCAACCATATTGATGAGCACCTCTGGTTTTTGTTATAGGATAATTATTTCAAGGTAAAACCAAGGGGGTCTATTGATCTACATGGCAGTTTTCTGTATATATACAACATATGTTTATATGTTTATTTTTGCCACTTATCAACATGCTTTTCTTCTAATGTGATCATTTTTATATGCAAATGGGAAAAAATAAGAGGGAAAAAAAGCCCAAACTCAAAGTAATCATTTAAAAAAGAGATTTTTATTAAAATGGACTCCTTACCACTTGGCCTACTACTAACCCCCTAATAACTCAATTAACTCATGAAATAGATGAAAGAAAATTATATTTAGCTTGGATAATCTCTCATACTTCATTTACAATCCTTTAATACCACAATCCTATGTTCTACTTACACATTTGTTTTCTCTTGTCATAAAAAAGTGACATGGCCACCAGGATTTTGACCTTGGAAGGGAATTTCTTAATGGCCAAACTTGCCACAGCAAGCTATTTTGTGGACATATCCTGTTAGAATTTATTCATTTACTCTCACTGAAGAACATTTTTAATCTATTATGTTCACTTTGGATCCCTGAGATTACTTTTATACTACATTAGAGGAAGGTTACAATCTGTGTTGTTGAAGAAGGTATCTACACTAATAACCCAATTCAATTTACATTCATTGCCACGTTGTAAGTCACCATGCGAGGCACCAAGGACATCAAGACAAAACATGTCAATAGAAAATCTTTATCATCAAGAAACTTGCCTCTTCTTGAATTCAATTTACTTTTTTATGGATTAATCTAGTGGTCCTTAGTACTTAATCCATGTTTACTTCCATGAAATCTGCAATGAAATGCTACTTCCTTTTACTACTTGTGTAACATTGAGATAGTCATTTTGATTTTCTAGATTTCATTTTTTTTCTTTTGTTAGAATGAAAGGATTGATCTAAATCAGAGTTCTCAGTTATGAGCTGCAACCCTCTTGAGTGTATCTAAACCTGATTAAAATATAATTGGGAAATATTTTTAAAATAAATAAAAATATAATAGAGCATAGAAAATGAAAATATGTGATTCTCTAAGTTAATATGACATCCACCAAGGATATTGATGTTTGTTGCCACTGATTCAGATGATTTCGAAGGTGTCCTTCATATCTAGATTTTATGATTTAACCCTAGACTTATGAGCTGAGAATACTGAGCAACCTATATCAAACCCTGATAAAGTTCTGTCAAAAATAGGGGAAGGATAAGGGCATCTAGGTGGCACAATAAATAGAGCCCCAGCACTAAAGTCAGAAAGACCTGAGTTCAAATCTGGTCTCAGACATTTAACACTTCCTAGCTGTGTGACCTTGGGCAAATCACTTAACCCAGTTGCCTCAGCAAAAAAAAAAAAAAAAAAATAGGGTCAAAGGAAAGAAATTACCTTGAAGATAGCATCATTCACCTTAGGTTCTTTTTAGGATAAATCCTTGTGCTAGAGTCAATTCTCTGCCTAAATGTTTGCATTTTCTTCCTTTACAAAAATTATTCTATTCTCTCCCTTAAGAATATTCCTCTGTCTTATTCCCTGTTTTCCTACTCCCTGTTTTTCTATAGAGAATATGTCTATCTACTGCACAATCCATGTTTTTCAAATGACCAGGCTAGCATTAACCTGCAGCAATCATCATCCATGGAAAACTCCCACCCTGATAGTCTCTGCTTTAACATCAGCTCTATCAGGGCATAACACCCATGAGCATGCAACCCTGTGATGGATCTCTCAAGCAAATCATCAGAACAGAGGAAATAAAGAAGCCCCAGAATAATCAACATTATATACTCCTTTACATTCCTCTCCTTCAGAGACATCCCCTCTTTCTCTGATTTCTCTCAAACTTTATGAAAGCACCAACAATGCTCCCTAATCCTTTTGATCATTACTTGTCAAACAATGTCCTCAAAAATCTAGATTTCTGTCCAAATTCTTTGTAACCATCATTAGGAGGACAAGACCTGCCAAGAGTGACATTAGTTCCTAAAGTTTGGTAACTCACCAACTATCTCATCTAGGTGCTACTATTCTACCCCTCTGAAACAACTTTAAAAAAGTATTAAGTGGGAAACACTGGTCTGGTAGGTTTCCAAATAAACTTTGTGGCTGGTTTTCTCCCCCTTCTTCCTAGTTCAGAATTGATCTTTTCCTCTTTGGAATTCTATTAGCACTCTGCTATTTTCTTAAGTGTCATATTCCATTTAGTACCATGATTATTTGTGCATATGGTGTAGCCCCCACTGGATTCTATTAAGAGTCACTTCCACTCACATATTTAAAGTCTACACAGTGATTATATACTGCATACTTTGGTGATAGGATTTAAAAGTAAAAGGGACTTTGAGTCACAGGATCATAGATTTTGAGATGAAAGAGACCATTCAGGTCATTTAATCCATCCTCTTCCTTTTACAGATGAGGAAACTGAGACTTGGAGAGGTAAAGTGACTTGTCTGAACTCACAAAAGTGAGATAAAAGATATGATTTGAATCAAGTTGTCTTGGCTCTATATAAAGTAGGCCCCTAGAAAATGTGTACTAAATTTAGTTTTTATGAGAAAACACACTTTCTCTTCCCACAAGGTAACTCTACACTCTCTTTCCCTACCCCAAATCCTAGAAAGATAGAATTATAAAGACACTCTTAGCGTAGAGTAAAATTTAACACACACACCATCTAATCCGGTCTCTCCTTGAAGCATGAACTTCTTTTATGACACTCCTGACAAGTGATTATGGACAGTTTTTTTGTTTTTTGAAAATTTCCAATAACCTGGAAATTTCTGTCTCTTTAAGTAGCTAATTTCACTTTTAGACAACTCTGTGTGGAAGTTGTTTGTTATTCTAAACCAAAATCTTCCCCTCCCTATAAATTCTACCCATTGGTCCTAGTTGCATTATCTTCTACTATAAAAAAAACAAGTTCCTAACAACTTCCATATGTAGCCCTTTAAATATTTGAAGAAATGATTATGCTCTCCATAAGACTTTTTTCTCCTAAGTAGATATCTCTAGTTCCTTTAAAGAGCCAAGTGATTATAGAGCTGGAAAGGATTATAGGACATATAGTCAACCCTCTCATTTTGTATCTCAGGCCCAGGGATGTTAAATTCTCAAAGTCACATGGATAGTAAGTCAAAGAGCCAAGATTTCACAATAATACCTCTGACTCCAAATCCAAAGTTCTTATCTTTCGTACTTTAAGATGAATCTTTACATATCTTGGTTTCAAGTATCCTATTCCTGTTGATATTCTCTGTCTGTCAAGTCATTATTCGATTACTTAAATGATTTTTTAGAAGCACCTTCTAACTTTGAAGGTATTTTCCATTTTTCCACAGAGCCATAAAAACAGATTTCTCTGGTATGAACTTCCAGTATCCCAGTGGCTCTGCTTAAGTTTGTTTTGGTTCTGAAATATTCCAAAAAGAACATAATTCACACTTTGGCTAGGAGCAGACCTGGAGTTGTACAGAAACAGGCTTCTGCTTCTGTCTGAGCCAACACTGAGTGAGTTGAGACAGAGAGTCCTACAAATGCCCAAGTCAACCAGCACAACTGTGTAGGGGGAAGCAGAGGTCTTTTTTGTTCTGTTTCCTATATTCTTTAAAGGAACAATGATGACAAATACTCCCCCCTCCACACCACCCTCAAAAAAAGAAAAAGATAAAGGAGGTAAGGAAGTTCTGAGAACCACGTAGATGAAATGTCTTGTTCCAGGATACACAGATCATGAAGGTGGGAGCCAGGTTCTGAGTTTGTTTCTGTGCCCTGAGGGAAAGGATTTCATCTCTGGGGTTCTCAATTCCTCACCTATAAAAGGAAAGAGTTGACAAAATGGCTTCTAAATGCCTCCCAACTCTAGTTCTATGATGTTATTATCTTATATTAATAGCTCACATTTATCTAATATTCTACAATTTGTAAAATGCTTCCCTCAAAACAACATTGTTAAATAGTCTGAACAGGACCTAGCAAACATCCTCACTTTATAGATAAAGAAATTGAGACTTAGATAATTCAGGCCAGTTCCAAAGATCTTATGATGATGAGAAACATCTACACCCAGAGAAAGGTCTGTGGAAACTGAGTGTGAGTCATAATATAGCATTTTCATTTCTTTTATTGTTGTTTTCTTGAATTTTTTTTTCTTTCTCAATTTTTTTTCCTTTTTTGATCTGATTTTTCTTGTGCAGCAAGATAATTGTATAAACTTGTGTGCCTATATTGAATTTACATATATTTTACCATATTTAACATATATTGGATTATTTGCATCTTGGGAAGGGGGTGGGAGGGAAGGAGGAAAAATTGAAACACAAGTTTTGCAATAGTCAATGGTGAAAAATTATCCTTGCATATGTTTTGAAAATAAAAAGCTTCAATAAATTATTTTTTAAAAAGAGAACTTGAGACTCAGACAAGAAGAAGTGGCTTGCCCAAGTCACAAGGCTAATAAGTGGCAGAGCTAGTACTGGTACCCAAGAATATTGATTTCAAATCCAGGCCTCTTTCCATAATACCTTCTTATCTTTGCCTCAGATCACCAGCTCAGATTGTTCAAATATGAACATTAAAAACATGCATCAGTGCTGCCATATGGGTTTGATAACCCATTACTATTAAAAAATAATAAAATGCATCCAAGGTATAGAATGTTGACAAGTCATTAAATAATTGCTATAAAATCAATTGATAATGCCATTTCATGACATTTATTTTAATTGAGTAGTTTAATGTTATATTATCACAGCTTCTTCATTTTTATAAAAGTTTGGTGGCACTGATTGTCTCTAGAGAATGGTAATGAGCTTATAAATCTTTCATTTCTACAATGCCAGTTCTAATTGCAGATTGAAGAAAAAAGAGGGAGAAAAGGAGAGGAAAGGAAAAGGAGAGGAAAAGAAAGGAGAGAAGAGGAAAGAAAAGGAGAGGAAAGAAAAAGAGAGCAAAGAAAAGGAGAAGAAAGGAAAGGAAAGGAAAAGAAAAAGGAAAAGAAAGGAAAAGGAAAAGGAAAGGAAAAGAAAAAGAGAAGGGTAGGGAAGGGAAGGGAAGGGGGAAGGAAAAAGGAAAAGGAAGGGAAAAGGAAAAGGAAGGGAAGAGAAGGGAAGGGGAGGGAAAAAGGGAAGAGAAGGGAAGGAGTGGAAAATGGAGAAGAAGGGAAAAGAGGAGAGAAAAGCAATAACAAATATAGCTAGGAAATGCCAGGGTCTCTAAGTTAGTAACCTGCATCTCTTATGCACTCTTATTTCTGCATGCTATTTATCCCTGAGAAACTCCAAAAGAAGATTGGAAATTGAGTATGGGTATTCAAATTCTAATTATCTGAACTGGTGATTTATTAAGGATCCAAGGAATTTGGAATCCCAGGATATAAACCGGGGTAGTGGAATGAACAGAACATTGCCAATTCCACTTCAGGTTGCTGAAGGAGACTTTCGACAGAAGCCAACATAAGAGGAGCTAGCAGTGTCCATCATGTCCCTGTCTTCAGCTTACTAATGATAGAGATATGAGGGAACTTCCTCTTGAGTGAAATCTAGGACACTCTCAGGCTAAGTTACCTCACTTCCAATAGCAGAACTTCTTCACTCTGTGTCATGTTATATTATGTATATTCATACATAAGTATGTCTTCTCAAATTTCTGTTTTTACTATGATTGGGATAAATAGGTATCTGTGATAATTAAGTGTATTGTTTGTGCAAACTGCTATTTGGAGGGGGAAAGGGTCAAGCTTTGGATATTGAATATAAAGCTTGGAGTCCTGCTCCCTAGTGAATAAGCAGTGATCAGAACCTGAAAATCCCTATTTTACATTTGGAAGGGAGAAATTTTGTTATACATCAAAGCTGTGAATTTAAATTTATAATACCTATATGTAAATATCATAATATAAATATTTCAAGCCTATTAAAAATCAAGCCCTTACTCTGAGTATTGGTACTGAGCTAGCTTTATAAGTAGCATAAGAATGTCTTCACAACAGCTCTATGATATAGACAGGACAGGGGTTTCTTTAATCCCAATTTTTATTATGTTTTGTTTTTGGCACAGACTTCTAATCTCTTAGGTCTAGAAGTAAATATAAACTATGACCTGCTCCCTACTAGCCAGTCCATGATCTCTTTTTGTACAGTGACCTAAGAATGGTTTCTAAATTTTAAAACCTTTGATTATATTTAAGAATGTAAAAAGCATTTTGAGGGAAGGAGGGAGGATTAGAAATTTAGCCCTCAGCTATAAATTGCTCACCCCTTCTTTAGGGAATTGCTAGTGAATTAATTCCCTTCACCAGTGCAGATCTCTGCTCTTTTCCAACCGAAAGTCTAATAGAGTCCCCAAGGAAACTAAAAAGGTAATATAACCAGACGTAGGATTTGAATCCACGTCTTCCTGCATCAGAAGTTGATTATTCGCTCTGCCATTCTGTCTCTGTATTTCTATTTTTCTCATAAAGAAATAAAGGCAGAGAAAGTTCAAATGATTTATATGACATAGAGGAGATGAAAATTTAAATAATATCTTGCAGTCTATTAAAGATGCTATGATATTTGCATAATTAAATTCAACAACTATGGGCATACAAAAAATTTTAAATGGTCTTGCCCCTGCCTTTAAGGTACTTAAACTATGATTTTATAAAGGGTGGCAGGGGGAATGGAGAAGTTTAGGAATATAACTATGACATATAATATAAGATATAATAATTAATGGGTATAGAAGAGGTCAAAGAGAGGATAGAGAAATATTTTTTCTAGTCTGAGGGTGGTGACATTCACAGGCTATGTGGTCCTAAGTATAGCATTCAATCTCTCAATCAAACTTTTGAAGATTAAAGACAGTGGTGGAACTGATCTGTATTAGTGGAGGGAGTTTCTTACTCAGAACAGATAACTCCCTACATTTAAAAATACCAGATGTGTTTTAAAGGCCTATGTGCATGTGTGTGTGTGTGTGTGTGTGTGTGTGTATGTGTGTGTGTATATGTATATATATATATATAGAGAGAGAGAGATGTGAGTACATTTATGTGCATATAAGCATTCATATATGTGCAGCTATGTGTATTCAGGACCTTCTAAAATTAAAACACCACAGAGATTTTTTAACTCCCCATATACTTATTACACTTTTGAAAACATATACATATATAAAGAAATAAAATGATTATTGGACATATTCAAAATATTTTTGTATTATACCATCCTTTTACTATACATTTCAGAGAAGGTACTAAGCAAGCCTTTGGTAAAGGGAGTTCCTCACCAGTGCTTCCTTACTCTGAATTATACATTTTTGTTATTGTTGTTATTGTTATTTAGTCATATTTTTTCAGTTATGTTCAACTCTTTGTGACCCCATTTAGGGTTTTCTTGGCAAATATACTAGAATGGTTTGCTATTTCTGTCTCTAGCTCATTTTATAAAAGAGGAAACTGAGACAACCAAGGTTAAGTCACTTGTCCAAGGTCACAGGACCAGTTAGTGTCTGAGACTGGATTTAAACTTAGGAGGATGAGAGTTCCTGACTTCATTCCTGGTACTTTATCCACTGCACCACCTAGCTGCCCCCAAATCACATACACATACACACACACACATACACACACATTATGTACATATCTATTTAATTGTTTCATAAAAGTTCTAAGTCTCAAAGATGGAATAGACCTCAATGGCCTTCTAGTTGAAATCAAACCTTACCAAGTGTACCTCTATAATATTGTTAACAAGTTATCCTTCTCTCTCTGCTTAACAGCTCCCAGTGAAGGAGAATCCATTCCTCCCTCAGGTAACCCTCTCTAATTTTGGATAGCTGAAATCTTTGGGAATTCTGCCTTAGATAAGTCTAAATCTGACACTTGACTCCATGACTACTCTGTCACTCTGAGGAATCAGTCATACCTTTTGGAAAACTCAAACACTGCTGCATCCTCTGGCTGTGGGAAGGCAAGGGAAAGGAAGAGAAGGAAAGGCAGCCATGTCTTGCCTTTCTCATGTACAATGGGTATGCCATCTCTATCTATTTATCTCTGTGTGTCAGTCTATATTTCTACTTTGTAGGTATGAAGTGAAGTCAAAGATATGTCATTATGCTGGGCTTTTTCCAAGCTTGGAAATAACCCCCTGCTTGGAGCAGGGGAGCAGTGTTTCACCATAGTGCAGATTTCCAAGGTGGGAGGGACAAATTACCTGTGAATTTTAGTACAACTGATATAGTGCTAGACTCTTGCTAATCCACAAAACCTGGCACATTCATGGGACAAAAAACATTGTTTGCAAAATGGTTCAACTGGGACGAAGTATGTGCTTTCCTGGGAAAGGCATATACCAACTAATGCCAGCTTCTTTTAAATGAACACAGCATGAAGAAATGGAGCATTTCTCATGGAAAAACCACTTCCACTCCTTTGGAAAAGCACCAGAGAGCAAATTTTCTTCAGTACATTTAAGTATAAGTGACCATGAATACATGCCTAGGACTCATAGACCCAGAGTGTGACCACAGCTCATTAAATTCATTTTAAGCACTTTAGAAAAAAATTTAAAATACTCATTCTGAAATCAAGGGAACCAGTGTGGAACCACAATCCATTTATAAGTGTTGTGGGGGTCAGTCATGAATGTGGAAGAGGAAATATTTGTACCTTGTCTTTTTACCCAATTGTGTGTGAAAGCTTTTTATTCCTATTCCCTATGGTCATTAAGCTGGACTACATTGGTCCTAGAGAAAATGAGTGCAAGGTGATGAAAAGATAGTTATAGTCATGTAACGGAAAGTATACTTACTTGAGTTCTGAAATCTAGGTTATAGACCTGGATTCGCTACCAAGGGGGAAAAGTTGAAGGGGAGAGGGGAGGGATGGGAGAAAGAAGCATTTATAAATGTTCCAGGCAATGTATTAAGCACTTTAAAAATATTATCTCATTTGAGATATGTTAGACAACCATAGGTAAAGCATTTCTTCTGTTTAGTTTTCTGTTTCTTCTCTTATAATATAGTGGGAATGAACAAAAACTCTTAGAATATTTTAAGTCTGTCCTGGAGTCCACAGCATGCACAGAAAAAAGCTAAAATTATAATTCTATAATTACATTACTCTATAGAAATTTACCACACACCAGATCCAGAGGGCCAAAAAGTATCTCAAAAGAGATAATATTTGCAAAATGCTATATAGAAACTCACTATAGCACAACACAGGACAACCAAAGGACCAGTAGTGCCAAGATAGCTTCATTGTTTTACACAAATCCCATTTGTTGGTTGGGGCTGGTGGAATAGAGATGTGGCAGTAATCATGGACAAAATATAAGTGGAGGTAACAAGCTCAGACAATTGTCAGTCTTTCATTCATCAAGTATTTATTGAAAATTAAGGACATGGAACCCAATCCCTGTACTACAAGAACTTAGAGTCTCACAGGAAGAATAAGATCCAGACATAAAGAATATTGTGCTGATTAGGAATGGGAACCAATGGATAGAATAGTTACAAAGTTTTATGAGAGATCCAGGGATTGTTCTGGGTGCATAGATGGATGTCCATCATCTTTTGTACCCAGGTTCACTTCTACTCAGCAGTGAGATTAGTACCCTTAACCACCAAATCAAAGAGAATTCTGGTGGGTGGGAGGACAAACAAGCAAACAAATAAATGAGTAATAAGCATTTACTACGTGCCAGGCATTGTTTCAAATCCTAGGTGTACAAAAAGGACAGAAAATAGCTCCTTTCCTCACAGAGCTTCCTTTCTAATGGAGGAGACAACTTGTAAATAATGAGGTAAATAAAAAATATATACAGGGGCAGCTAGGTGGCGAAGTGGTTAGAGCACCAGCCCTGAAGTCAGGAAAACCTGAGTTCAAATTTAGTCTCAGAAACTTAACATTCCCTAGCTGTGTGACTCTGGGCAAGTCACTTAACTCCAATTGCCTCAGCATAAAGCAAAAATAAATAAATAGAAAATATATACAGAAGGATATATATATACATACATATATATGTATATATATATATATATATATATAAAGAGAAGGTATTAACAGCTGTGGGGACTGGAAAAGGCAGGTAGTAGGTTATTTAACTGAAATCCTGAAGAAATCTTAGAAACTGAAGATTTGAGGATGAAGGGATAACTGTGGGGGATAGGAAACAGAATGTCATGTCTTGAGGTATTTTCAGTAATATTGCTAGAAGTTGAATTTGTGGAGAACAAAATATCAAAAAAACTGAAAAGGTAAGAAGGGACCAGCTCATAAAGAACTTTAGATGCCAAGTAAAGAGAAATTTGTATTTGATTCTGAAGGTAATAGAGAACCACCAAAGTTCTTTTATTAAAAAGGTGACATAATCAGATATACTCTTTTGAAAAATCACCTTGGAAGCTGAGTGGAAAGTGGATTGGAGTGAAGATGAATCAGAAAGTTATTGCAATAGTCAAGATAAGAGGTGACAAGAACCTGAGAAAAATAAAGATCACATATAAATGATGTGGCATATAAGATCTGGCAAGATGGGATATGTGAGATGAGTGAAAGTTATCAGTTGAGAATAACATAAGTTATAAACTTGGGTGAATGGAAAGATGGTAGTGCTCCTCACAATAATAGCTAAATTGGGGAGATGGGAGGGTTTAGGGAAAAGATAATGAATTCTCTTAGAAATGCTTAGTTTGAGATGTTTACAAACATCTCATTCTAGGTTTTCAAAAGGCATTTGCTGATGCAGTCATGGGACGAGGAACCATGCAACAAAGGGAGCAGGACTTAATATATAGATCTAGGAATTATCTGCATAAAGATAATCATTACAGTCATAGGAGCTGACAAGAACCCCAAATGAGCATGTACAGTGCAAAAAAAAATATAGGGGCCCAGGACAGGACTTGTGGGTTACCTTCAGTTAGTGGATATATTAAGGTTAAAGAAACAGGAAAAAAAAAGATAAAATCAGTAAAACCGGTGGGAGTGTTGGACTTGTTATTAGGAAGATCTGAATTCAGATCTTGCATCAGATACTTCCTAGTTATGTGACCCCAGTTAAGTCATTACCTTCTCTAATTTACAAAATTTGGATAATAATAGCATCTACCTTATAGGGTTATTATGAGGATCAAATGAGATAATATATGTAAAGTTATTTCAGTCCTTTAAAGTGATATAAGAGACTCAACTAAAAAACTACTAGAAACAATTCACAACTTTAGCAAAGTTGCAGGATTCAAAATTAATCCACATAAATCATCAGCATTTTTATATATTACCAACAAAATTCAGCAGCAAGAGATACAAAAAGAAATCCCATTCCAAATAGCAGATGATAGTATAAAATATTTGGGAATATATCTGCCAAGGAAAAGTCAGAAACTATATGAATTAAATTACAAAACACTTTCCACACAAATAAAATCAGACCTAATCAATTGGAAAAATATTAAGTGCTCATGGGTAGGCAGAGCGAACATAATAAAAATGACAATACTACCCAAACTAATCTACTTATTTAGTGCCATACCAATCAGACTCCCAAGAAATTATTTTAAAGATCTAGAAAAAATAGTAGCAAAGTTCATTTGGAAGAACAAAAGGTCAAGGATCTCAAGGGGATTAATGAAAAAAAAGGCAGATGAAGGTGTTCTTGCTGTACCAGATCTAAAACTATATTATAAAGCAGCGGTCATCAAAACCGCTTGGTACTGGCTAAGAAATAGAGCAGTCGATCAGTGGCACAGGATAGGATATCAGGACAATCTAGGCAATAACCTTAACAATCTAGTATTCGATAAACCCAAAGACCCCAGCTTTTGGGATAAATACTCACTATTTGGCAAAAACTGCTGGGAAAATTGGAAACTAGTGTGGAAGAAATTAGGGCATGACCCATCCCTAACACCACATACCAAGATAAGATCTAAATGGGTTCATGATCTAGATATAAAGAGGGACTTTGTAAGCAAGTTAGAGGAATGTAATATAGTTTATCTCTCAGACCTGTGGAGATCCAGAAGATCTGGAACTCCTAATTGAACACCAGATAGATAATTTTGATTATATTAAGTTAAAAAGTTTCTGTACAAACAAAAC
>JAJPUD010025714.1:0-17252 GCA_023553655.1 Myrmecobius fasciatus
GTCTATTTATCTCTCTGTCCGAGTCCGACTAACCTGATATGAAGTTCTCCAGAGAACCGTGCCCAAATATTTCTGAGTTCGTTGACTTGAAAATCAGTTCAGAGGCTTATTTTATTGTTGATTTGAGAGAAGATCGGAGGAGAGGCAGAAAGTCACCTTTTCACTCCGCCATCTTGGCTCCGCCCCCTCCCTTTTCATTTTTAAGACTAACAGTTTGATGTTCTTTCCTTTTTCTAATTAAATTAACTAAAGGCTTACTTATTTTGTTGGGTTTTTTTTTTCATAAAACCAACTCTTAGTTTTATTTATTAATTCAATAGTTTTTTATTTTCAATTTTATTAATCTTCCCTTTTATTTTCAGAATTTCCAATTTGGTATTTAAGTGAGGGTTTTTAATTTGTTCTTTTTCCAGTTTTTTAATTGTAAGCTCAATTCATTGATCTTCTCTTTCTCTGTTTTATGCAACTAAGCATCTAGAGATATAAAACTACCCCTTATAACCACTTTGGCTATGTCCCACAAATTTTGATATGTTGTCTCATTATTGTCATTCTCCTAGATGAAATTATTGATTGTGTTTATGATTTGCTCTTTCACCCATTCTTTCTTTAGGATTAGATTATTTAATTTCCAATTAACTTCTGGTCTATTTTCTCCTGGCCTTATATTGCATGTGATTTTTATTCCATCGTGATCTGAAAAAATACATTTACTATATCTGCCTTTCTGCATTTGATTTTGAAGTTAACACATGGTTAATTTTATCAAATTCCATGAACCACTGAGAAAAAAGTAAACTCCTTTCTGTCTCCATTCAATTTTCTCCAATGTCTATCATACCTAACTTTTCTAACATTTTGTTTACCTATGCAACTTCTTTTTTACTTATTTTGTGGTTTGATGTATCTAGTTCTGAGAGAGCAAGGTTGAGATCCCCCACTAATATAGTTTTGCTGTCTATTTCTTGCATCTCTCTTAACTTCTCTAGGAATTTGGATGCTATACCATTTGGTGTATATATGTTTAGTATTGCTATTGCTTCATTATCTACGGTATCCTTTAGCAAAATATAGTTTCCTTCCTTATGCCTTTTAATTATATCTATCTTTGCTTTTACTTGATTTGAAATCAGGATTGCTACCCTTGCCTTTTTTTTGTTCCCTGAAGTATAATAGATTCTGCTGCAGCCCTTTACCTTCACTCTGTATGTATCTCTATGCTTTAGAGGTGTTTCTTGTAAACAACATATTGTAGGATTCTGGTTTTTAATCCTGTCTGCTATCTGCTTTTGTTTTAAGCGAGAACTTATCCCATTCACATTTACAGTTAAAATAACTAATTCTGTTTTTCCTGCCATCTTATTTAGCCAAAGTTATGTTTTTCTCTTCCCTTTTCCCTTTTTCTCTTCCCCCCTCTTCAATATTTTGCTTTTGATGACAACCTCCCTCACACAGTCCCCCCCTTTTAGAACCCCTCCTCCTTTTTTACACTTTTCCCCTAAATTTTTCTATTTTCCCTTCTATTAATCTTTCCCTTTCCTTGTTCCCTTTCCCTCCCAATTCCCTATAAGGTGGGACAAGTTTCTCTGTGAAACCAAATGTGTCTGATATTCTCTCTTAGAGCCCAATCTGATGAGAGTAAGATTCACACAATGCTCATCCCCCTCCCTTCTTTCCCCTCAATTATATTAAGTTTTCTTTGTCTCTTCATGATATTTTACCTTATTTTTACCTCCTTTTTTTAACCTTATTTTACCTCCTTTTTCCTCTTTTCCCAATATGATCCCCTTTCCACCTCTAGTTTCTTTTTCCTATTATCAAAGTAAAACCATATACCCACATTCTCTAAATATGCCCATAATAGAAATATAGTTCTCAAGAGTTCTTTCCTTTTTATCTCTTTATGCTTCTCTTGAGTTCTGTATTTGGAGGTCAAATTTTTTGCTTAGATCTGGTCCTTTCATTAGAAATAGGTGAAATTAACCTATATCATTAAATGTCCATCTTCCCTGGAAGATAATGCTCATTCTACCTGAATAGTTTGTTCTTGGCTGTAATCCAAGTTCCTTTGCCTTTTGGAATTTGATTCCAGGCCCTTCAATACTTCAAAGTGGATCCTGGGTAATTCTAATTACAGCTCCTCGTTATTTGAATTGTTTCTTTCTAGCTCTTGCAATATCTTTTCCTTGGTGCATTAGTTCTGAAATTTAACCATGATATTCCTTGGGGTTTTAATTTTGGGGTCTTTTTCAGGAGGTGATTGGTGAATTCTTTCAATGGCTATTTTATCTTCTGATTCTATAACATCAGGGTAGTTTTCTTTCATAATTTCCTGTAAAAGTGTCTAGATTCTTTTTTTCATCATGGTTTTCAAGAAGTCCAATAATCCTTAACTGTCTCTCCTGGATCTATTTTCCAGGTCAGTTCTTTTTCCTAGGAGATATTTCATGTTTTCTTCTATTTTTTCCATTTTTTTTTTGGTTTGTGTTTGACTGATTCTTGAAGTCTTATTGATTCATTCATTTCCATTTGTTCAATTCTAATTTTTAGTGTATTATTTTCTTCAGTTACCTTTTTTAGTTTTTTTTTTTTTTTGAATTGGTCAATTGAATTTTTTTGTTCATTGCAGGATTTTTCAATTTTACCAATTTTGCTTTTCAGTGAATTGGTGTCTTTTTCATATCTCTTTTGTAGGGTATTATATGCTTTTTGCAATGATCTCATTTTGTTTCCCCATTTTTATTTTAACTCTTTTTAAAGAATCTGTATGCAGTCTACCAGGAAAGCCTTGTGAAATGTGGAACAGCTCATGTCTCCCTTTGTGGCTTCCTCTGGAGTTGCTTTACCTTTATGAACCTCAGGATCTGAGGTCTGTTCTTCTCTCTCTCCACAAAAGCTGTCTATGCTTCTTTTTTTTAATTCATTTTTTTAAGCTTGAGGTCTGTTCAAAGCAAAGGAGTGCCAGCTGCTTTAATATGCCCTGGGGCAGTTCTGCTAATTGACTTCTGGTTCTGGGCAATCAGGACTAGATCCTGTGTTCTCAGTGGTTTGCAATTTACCTTTTATAAAAGGCAGATATGCCAAACCACCTTCTTGCAACCAGGACAGAGTAGCTTAAGAGGCTCACAGAAACTTCCTAGGTCCTTAGAAACTGCCATGCACTGAGTCCCAGCCCAGCTTCCTGCCCCAGTCTCCCCATGCTGCTGTCTAGGCTTGGCAGACTGTCCCCCTGCCTGATTAAAAGAGACCTGTTTTGAAGTTCTTCCAAGGTAACTTCTTCTGGGAATGTGTTATACTCCAAATATTTGGGGGTGCTTTGACTCCAAAACCACTTTTGAGGCTTAATCTGCTGTTGGTTTGAGAAAAGGTAAGAGGAGGTCACAGAGCGTGGTATCTGCACTCCACCATCTTGTCTCCACCCCTCCTTCATCTACTTTTGACGTGATTTTTTTCCTCCCAAAGTACACAGAATCTTAGAACAGGAAAATATCCAGTCCAACCAGTACCTTAATAACAAGATCATACAGCTGCTGCTGAAAGATTTCCTATTAAGGGCAGTGCACTACTTCCCAATGTAGTACATTTTCTTTGGAACTATGAATTCCTTGCTCCAAGGCTCTTGGATTGTCTTTTTTGCCAAGTCTTGCTTGAGATCCTATTGTGGGCATTTGTACAAGTTCCTTCCCTAAATATTCTCATCTAGGGTGACTAAACATTCATCTTTCCCTTATCAGATCTTCATGTGCATGACTTTGAAGCTGTTGACCATTCTGGTTACCCTTCTCTGCATACCATCTATGTTATGAATGCACTTCCTAACATAACTTCTAGAACTGAGCACAATTCTCTAGCTATGATCTGACTAGAGTACATAACAGGAGGACTTTGACCTCCTTTATTCTAAACATTATGCATCAATGAATGTGATTTTAGATCACATTAACTTTTTGGGTTTCTATGACAAAAACAAATACTCAAAAAAAGAATTTAAGTGAAAATAATGTTAAATAAATGCATGACCAAAAACGAGATTGACTAACCATAGGACACACTGTGGTTCACTTGCATACTTACGATATCAACAGAAAAAGAGGAAGGCTCATAGCATGTTGGAAGTGTCATTGATAATTCCCTTTTTTCCTCATCCCAAATTCACCTCCAAAGTAAAAAATAAAAACAAAAAACACACACTTACTTGGTATAAGTAAAGCAAAGAAAAATCAAAAATGTAAAAATTGATTTCTCACATTTCTTACATTTCTAATAGAAAATGAGTAGCAGTCTTCCCCACTGGCCCTCTAGAGCAGGATTAGGGAAACTTTTTTCTGCCAAGGGCCATTTGGATATTTATACCATCATTAGAAGGTCATACAAAATTTTCAACTGAAATAACGCAAGCAGTGGTAGGTTGTTGTTTTTAGCTTTAAGCTTGTCATTACGTGTAGTTGTCTTAGCAAATGATTTCTCAAGTAATATATAGCCTGCAGGATGGATTTTCCCAACTCCTGCTCTAGAGTCATGGGACAGTATATAAAGTTGAGTTTTTAAATCTTAAAAAGTTGTTTTCTTTAAAATGTTCTTTTTAATGCATTATTTGTTCTCTGCTACTCAATTTAATGTACACAAGTCTTTGTAGGACATATATAACCTCATACAGGTAATAAATTCCTTAAAAATTAGATTGGCCCAAATATCAATAACTCCATATGACAACAAGAAATATTAGAACAAATTTAACGACTGCAAAAAAATAAGAAAATGTAAGTCATCACCTTTTAAAAAAAATATGACTTGAAAAATAGGAAAAAGAGGGATGATATAAAAATCATTCGACTATATGAAAAGCTCAGCCACAGAAAGCCTACATATTGTTTTTCAAGAAATCATGATTTTTTAAGAAATTATGGTTGAGAAAAACATCCATTGAGTCCATCACCTAGGGAAAAAAGCAACAAAAAGGAAAATAACAATTTAAAACAAAAATTCCCAGTAATATCATAACCAAAATAACAAACTTCCACATCAAATAAAAAATTATCAAAGAAGCCAAAAGGAGAGGCTAAGTAGAAAAGATTACATAAGATCCAGCGGCCATCAATATAGAACAAGGATAAGTTTGGAATATATTACAGAAGACAAAAAATAAAGGCTTATTGCCAAGAATATAACCTTACAGAGAAGGAAAAATAGATCTTTACTGCAATAGAGGACTTTTAAGCTTTATTGACAGAGAGGTCAGAATTCAGAAGTTTTTTTAAGTTGTTAAATATAAATTTGGTTAAGTTAACAAGTGTTTACTTTCTCTTCCTGTCATTACTCCCCTACAACCTGCCAAAAACAAACTGAACATTTGAAATATTTATGCATGCTGAAGCAAAACAAATTTCCTTTTGGTCCATACTTGAAAATATCTCTTATTCTCCATATTTAGTCAATCACATACCTGTCATGAGATGAGTAGTCAAAGATCTGAAAAGAATTTTAGAAAAATTAGTTACTAAATGGCAACACAAAAGGATATGCACCAGATCTAGAAGAAATAGTAGCAAAGTTCATCTGTAAGAACAAAGGTCAAGAATTTCAAGGGAATTAATGAAAAAAAAATGTTGTTGAAGGTGGCCTACCTGTGCCAGATCTAAAACTATATTATAAAGCAGTGGTCATCAAGACCATTTGGTACTGGCAAAAAAAAAAAAAATAGAGTAGTTTATCAATGGAATAGGATAGAATCACAGGACAATATAGACAATAACCATAGAAAACTAGTGTCTGACAAACCCAAAGACCCCAGCTTTTGAGATAAGAAGTCACTATTTGAAAAAAAAACTTCTGGGAATATTAGAAACTAGTATGGAAGAAATTAGGGCTTGACCCACACCTAATACCACATACCAAGATAAGATCTAAATGGGTTCATGATTTAAACATAAAAAGTGATATTATAAACAAATTAGAGAAACATAGGATAGTTTACTTCTCAGATCTGTGGAGAAGGAAGGAATTTGTCTCCAAACAACTGGAACTCTTAATTGAAAACCAGATAGATAATTCTGATTATATTAAGTTAAAAAGGTTTTGTACAAACAAAACTAATGTAGACAAGATTAGGAGGAAAACAATAAATTGGGAAATCATTTTTACATTTAAGGGTTCTGACAAAGGCCTCATTTCTAAAATATATAGAAAATTGACTCAAATTTATCAGAATTTAAGCCACTTTCCAATCAATAAATAGTCAAAGGATATGAACAGACAATTTTCAGATGAAGAAATTAAAACTATTTCTAGTAATAAGAAAAGGTGCTCCAAATCACTATTGATCAGAGAAATGCAAATCAAGACAACTCTGATATACCACTACACACCTGTCAGATTGGCTAAAATGACAGGAAAAGATAATGACGAATGTTGGAGGGGGTGTGAGCAAACTGGGACACTGATGCATTGTTGGTGGAACTGTGAACGGATCCAACCATTCTGGAGAAGAATTTGGAACTAAGCTCAAAAAGTTATTAAACTGTGCATACCCTTTGACCCAGCAGTGTTTCTATTGAACCTATATCCCAAAGAGATCTTCAAGGAAGGAAAGGGACCCACATGTGCAAAAATGTTTCTGGCAGCCCTTTTTGTAGTGGCTAGAACCTGGAAACTGAATGGATGCCCATAAGTTGGAGAATGGCTGAATAAATTATGGTATATAAATGTCATGGAATATTATTGTTCTGTAAGAAACGACCAGCAGGATAATTTCAGAGAGGCTTGGAGAGACTTGCACGAACTGATGCTGAGGGAAATGAGCAGAACCAGGGGATCATTGTAGATAACAACAAGAAGATTATACAGTCGATCAATTCTGATGGACATGGCTCTCTTCAACAATGAGATGTTTCAAACAAGCTCAAATTGTTTAGTGATGAAGAAAGCCATCTACCCCCCAAGGAGAGGCCTATGGGATCTGAGTGTGGACCATAACATAGCATTTTCATACTTTCTGTTGATGTTTGCTTGCATTTTGTTTTCCTTCTCAGGTTTTTTTCTTGTAGATCCGATTTCTTCTTGTACAGCAAGATAACTATATAAATATGTATACATATAAAAAAGACTATGCACATTTTCAACTATATGTTTAATCTGTACTTATTGTTCATATATTAAAGCATATTCACAATTGCATAAAAGCAGAAATATGAAACATCATTTAGTGACTACAATGTAATGTTATATTCAGTGAAGGACAGCTTAATAAAAGATTGACATTTTTAAAAAGCAGAAATATTTCATACATTTTCTACCATTCACAATGTCACAGAATGATATGGAGTAAACAGAATTTGAATAAATGATATAATGACAGACTTGCATGATTCTGAAGAATTTGTGGGTCAAAGAACAAAACATAAAAAAGGAAAATTTCAGAAATTATAATAAGACAACAAAGCAAATCTATTAGATTCTGACAAAACATTGCTTTGGGGAAACTAGAAAACCAACAAATTAAAAACTGCAAGTAAACACAAAAATAGAAATCCAGAAAAAAGTATCCAACAAAATTTTAAAAAAATAAATTGAGGAATACAATTGGGAGCAAGGTTTTTGAAGTATAAGCTAGATCAACCATTAGTCAATATGATTTAAAAAGGTGAAAACCAAATTGTGAAGAAATATAAGCATAGAAATTATTTTGCCTAATTGTGCCAATAAGATTGACAGTTTAAGGGAGATTAATGAACGCATCCAAAATATAAAGTACTCATAGTAACAAGTCAGAAAATATATAATTAAAAATTTCTGAGTAAGTCAATTAACTTCTCTCGAACTCAATTCCCTCCTCTGCAAAATTTGGATAATAACATTTGTATTACCAACTTCATAGAGCTTTTGTGAAGAAAGTGTTCTGTAAATTTCAAGGGCTTATGTAATGTGAGTTAACATTGTCAGATGTGTCAGATGTTGCCATAGATTGGGTTTTATTTAGTCTGGCTTGGTGTTTTAGATTTAAAACTGGAACAACATCAGATGCTCATATACTACCTAAAAATTAACAAAAGAAAGTTTTCTTAGTTATAGTATAGCAACCATACTTCGCCCCTTACATTATTGATTCAAATGAGTACATGTCTTCCAGTATTTGCCATAATGATTATGGTCATTCCTGAGGGAAAGCCACCTCTAACTCCTCTTGGACTGATTATTTTTTTAAATTAAGCCACCAATAAAGTATATCAGTGTCCTGAACTTTAGTTCACTTAGTCAATTAAGTGTTAGGGGAAATTTCAAAATTAGGAAAGCCTAATTCAGCATGGCTAATTTTGATCCTATCACAAACATGTGACATTTTAAGACAAGTAATTTCAAAGAGTTAAAGAGAAAACAATTTTCATCTCATTTCATGTTCTAAAAATAAATTTGGCTGAAATGGATGAAAAGTTAGAATTATTCTAGATTGGGACTCTAAAGAAAGTAATGTGGCTATACAGAGAATCTCTTTTAAATGACCTCAGATTTTAAAGTGACACAAAAGATAGAAACACATAATGAATAAAATGGAATATCAGGAATACATCAGTAATGTTAAGAATGATAGAACTCAAAAAGAGTTGTAATTTGAATATAATGCTAACAAAGCCATCTTTGTTCAGTAAAAGAATAAAAAAAAGTTTCTTTTTTATGCCTTTGAATAGAATGGAATACTTGATCTCTTCTCTCTATTCCCTTAAATTACCAATATTCTGTCAATACTCAGTTCAAATCTCAACTTTTCCATACCTTTCCACATAACTCTAACTGTTAGTGACTTCTCCTCTGAGGTTGCCTTCTATTTGGTATATATTTTGCATGTGCCTACTTGTTTACACATTATCTTTCCTTTAGAATATGAGTTTCTCCAGAACAAGGAACTATTTTTCTACCTTTCCTCATTTCCCCTCTGTTTAGTCTAGTATCTGTTACATAATAAATTCTTAAAGGATCCATCTCCAGTTCTTCTGATCCTTATCTTGCCACTGGGCCCAGAAGGCTTTGGAAGAGAAAGTAAAGTTAGTGACTTTGCACAGCCCTGCTTCACTTAAATCAATTCACCTGCAGATTCTGATGTTGTGGTCTTATTCAAGAATGAGACAAACAACAAGAACAAGTTCTCCATTGATTGGGGAAACTGGTGTTAAGTCAACAGATGACCTCAGCAAAAGCTGCCTTACTTCCTATTTTACTGTACTTTGGTTTCTCATGAAAAGGAAAAAACCAACATGGTCCAAAGTTAATGAAAATCCAAGAAAGAGAAGAAATCTCATCTAGTTGTTTTAAGTAAATTTAAGGTACATGTCTGGTTATTGAAAGAATCCAATTTGACTTTACTTCTAACTTTGATTTTAGTTGTAATCTTGGGAAAATGGGAAAATGAGGGAGCTGTCAGAAGACTCAAGGCAAGAAAAAGAGGAAAAGATGGGTTTTAGAAAAAGTTAATATAAATCCCCGGCAAAATACTTTGACACATTGCTAAATGAATGATTATAGATGGTTACCAAAGAATATGGTAATTCACGGGTCTATTATGGATTGAGTAGATAACTTCTGAGGTTCCTTCCAATTCTGACATTCTAGGTTTCTGGAACCAAGAAAAATGTCTAAAATATTTTATTTTCTTTTTCTGGCAGAGTTTCAGACACATTATACCTTGATTTCATAAGGATATTTGAAAATTAATCAATCAACAAGCAATTCTTCAGGCTGTCCTATACCAGGAAATAATTAGTTGAGAAAAGTCATACCCGAATGATGCTAACAAGAAGGGAATATTTATTAGTTTAACACTGAATTCTCAACATATTTCTTTTAAATATTTGTATCGATTTGGAGAACTTATAAAAGATATGTTTACCAAATGTGCAGCTGATTTCATACTGGAAGTCATAGGTAATAGATTGGATAGCAAAATCAAGATTCAAAAAATTCTAATAAGCTATTAAGCCAGCAATTCAAAAATAGTATATCCAAAGCTGAACTTATTGTACTACAAATCTCCAAAAACTGTTTTTCCTTCCAGCTTATTTGCTTCTTTCTATGGTAAGGAAACATTCAATAAATTTATATGACTTTCCCAATAGTTACACAATTGTTGAACACTGAATTCAGAGTCAGGTCTCCTTATTGTAAGAAAGGTGGACAAGTACAAGGCAGCAAAGAATCATGTTATACTTTACAGAAACTAAATGAGCAATTTCAGAATAATATTTTGAGTTGATGATCATGTAGTTCTTAAAGTTTGGAGATTCCTTGATGTATATTATCTTCTTTGGTCCCCATAACAACACTGGCAAAAGGTGAGAAGGAATGTGTGTTCACAATCTATAGTGTTGAAAGGAGACCCTACTTCATAAATCCATCAAAATAATGAAGTAATAATTCCATGACACAAGTACTACAGGTATTCCTAGTACAATTTAGCAGCTGAGGAAATAGCCTACACATGATAAAAATCATTAGCAATTCTTAGAGGTGAGAATTAAATACAACTCTTTTTGATTTTACCTAATATTAATTTTACTACAAAATAATTATGTCCTATGTATTCCTTTGGAGCAGAAAGTGCCTTTTCCCTTTCATTGTACCTCAAGTGCTTAACACAGTCCCTAGTGTAAAGGAGGAGCTTAATAAACCTTCACCAACTAACTTCAAATAAGTGAAAAATATACTCTTAGTGCTCCAAGAGCTATAACTTTTTTATCTTTTATTTTTTTTCTAATTACAGGTAAAAACATTTGTTTTTACAAAAATTTGAGTTTCAAATTCTTTGAGAAGGCAAGTGATTTGATTGACTTAGATTATACATGTGCAATCATGCAAAATAAATTCCTATATTAGTCATATTGTGAAAAAACACATGCCCAAAAGCCTATAGAATATGAGGAAGATTGATTGGTATTGAAAGATAACTGATTCAAAGTTAAAGGAACAAGTTGAACCAGAAAAACAACATGTGTAATTTTGCTACTATTATGCTACAATGTACTACAATAGTGTTAATGGAGGGAAAAAAATAACAAAATAAACACAGTTGAATGCTGCAAAAATTTAATGACCAAGCAGCATAAAAAATATTTATGAAAAGATCTCTTCCCAGATCTTTTAACAGAGTAACCATGTATGCAAAATACTAAACAAAATATCAGAAGTTTGGTAATGCTAAACTTTTTATCCCTCTTTTTAAAAAAAAAATTATCATAAGCAACTGGCAGCTAAGTTGAGAGTCATCTTTGTTAGTTCAAATCTGGCTTGAGACACTAGTTCTGTGACACTGGGCAAGTTACTTGATCCTGTTTGCCTCAGTTTCCTCATTTGTAAATGAACTGGAGAAGAAATGGAAAACCATTCCAACATTTCTGCCAAGAAAATCTCAAATGGGGTCACAAAGTGTCAGACACAACTGAAAAATGATTGCAAAATGATTAAAATAATGTTTTTCTAGAGGATAATAGATACAGGGATGGGTTAGGAAATATAAATGATGTAAAAACAAAATGAATCAATAAAATTTATTTTAAAAATGAAAAAAATCAAGTTTTTGTTATCATCTTTAAAACTAACAAGAAAAAAATATCCCATGCCTCTCTACCAATTGAACATTTTCAGAAACAATTAACTCAATCTTTAGTTGCAAACTGTTAAGACACCTTGAGACAGTGTCACTTACATGACCCCACATAATGTCTGCAATGTTGCAGAAAGGCCCATTTTCTTTTTGTAATAGGGGAACAATTTTTTTTTCTTCTATTTCCTTTTCCTGAGCAAATCCTCATAACAAATAAAGTTTCACATCAATACCGGATTACGAAGGCAGTGGTGTTTGCATGCCATTGTTTACTTTAAGTTAAAAATGATACTTCTGAGAATTCCAATAATATGTTTAAAATTTTTTCAGGCTATAGTGTTGCTTGTATTTGTCTAGGCACTTTCTCATCACAGATGTGTCAGGTTTGAAAAACAGATGAATACTCTTCAGTCAAGCTTATTGATTATATAGTTCGCATCTGCTGACTGCATGGCCTCCACAACTTTTTTAATTCCCTAGAAAATCAGCAGCCCTTCTATCTGTTAAACGTTCTTGACAAAACATTGTTACTTCCTCTAAGAAATATCTTCATGCTGAAGAAGGAGGGAAAGAAGGAAAAGAAGGAAGAGAATAAAGGAACAGAGGGGGTGGGTACAGAGGGGAAGAAGGAAGAAGTGAGGGGTAGGAGGAGGGGAAGAGGGCAGGGGCAGGAAGAGAAAACTGAGTAGGAGACTGACAAAGCTTGGGATAATGATGAAAAATGAGTCTTCCTAGACATTCATTAAAAAGTGAAAAGTTATATGATTTTGATGGGTACCTTCATCTCAAATAAACTGTTTTTATAAAAGGCAAGAAAGGTCTTGTTCTATTCTCAGTACAGATTCTGTGTTTGCCCCAGGTATACATCTTTGATTTTTTTTTTAAGCAGAGCACCATAGATTACCTCCCATCTCACACCTTTCCATATTCCCTTTTTCTCTTATTTATTTTTTATATTCGATTCCATTTAAAAAAATAGATGACTAATTTTTTTGATGAATGGAACAACATACATTTTAAATGACCGTAGGTTTCCCAAATAGTTTCTTTGGAACTGTATTCCCTGTTCATTCATTTTTGAAGAGTATAAGAATTTTTCCACTAAGGAAAAGTTTAAAAAGAGCATTATGTTCAACATTAAAATTCTGAAAGCCCAGAATCAAAGAGATCATTCAAATTATGGTAGCAAATATGAATAAATGGTCAAAAACTGATCTGATTTTATCAGTAGAAGTGACATCAAAGAAAAGGAATTATTGGCTGAGTATCATGGAACCTTTTCATCTGTAACTATGCAACAAAAGGTGCTAAGCTGTCACCCAGAAATACCACTATTAGGACCACTGCTCAAAGAAGCAAAGATTCTGTACATACAAAAATATTTATGGTATCTTTCTTTGTGGTATCAAGCAAAGAGAAACTATGGAGGTGAACTATGGGAAAATGGCTGAAAAAATATGGCACATGAATGTAATAATATTGTACTTTTAAAAATGGTAAAGCTGAAAAGTAGTAAGACTTTTAGAAAGTGATATAAAGTAAAATGAACAGAATGATAATAATTAATAAAATAGCAACAAAATTATAAAGACATGCAACTTTAAAAGACTTAACTCTAATCAACATAGTGACTAAACATGATACCAGTAAATGCCAGCATAAGAAATTCTGATACTGCTTCAATATTTTCATTTTACAAAAGGATCCCATTTGTAAAAGTCAAACAATTATTTCAAGTTGTGTATTGTAGTTTATGTATAAAAATAAAAAGTGGAATTAACTTTTGGAAAATAGGAAAAAAGTTCTAAATATTTCTCATTATTACTTGTAATAAAGTAACTCCATTTTAGAAACCAGGTCATGAGACTATTTTATAGATGATATGATGTTATATTAAGATCCATTATCCAAAGAGGAAAATATTTATTATTGAGTTTCTAATATAATTGAAGATTTTTAGTAATACTATTCTTAATTAAGATGAAACAAAATTAGTTTAAGCAAACTAAAATAAAATTCAAAAGAATGAAAACTGGATACAATTGAAATAATCCTTAACATTTTATAAACCAATAAAATGTGACCTAGAAAGGATATATGACTTTGTTTGATTGGGAATATAAAAATTTGGCCAAAATCACAGGGCATGAGTCCCACCATTTTGCCTAGCTCACATACTGTGCCAGAGCCTGGTAGTGACACATGGTCACACAAGAGCTGTGTGCTCTTGAACATACCTACTTATTTCTCAGAGATTATCATTAATCAGAAGAATACTTGGATCTCTCACAGTGTAGTTTATCAAAGGATTCCAGGGCATTTCTTAACATATCAAGATCACCAGATCACCATGCTTATTTTATCTGTGAAGAGAACAAGAACTGCAAGACCATTGTAGAGATTTTTTTAAAAATTGTTCTTCATTTCATGCTTTTTTCCTTTGAAGTTCATGACAATACAAAATATTATTTTCTTCTGTCTAAATTATGAGACTTAAATTAGTATAATATTATATAATATTATAAATTATATTATTATATATAATATAAATTATATTATTATGTATAATATAAATTATGTTATTATATATAATATTATAAATTATATTATAGTATGATATAATATGACATAAAATAATATATTATGATATAATGTGATCATAAATTATAAATTATTATTATAATAAATTATAAAACTATGATAATAATAATAGTTCATAAGGAACCAAACTTTTCATTTTGGTCTAATTGCTTTAGGATAATGGTTTGAGCACAAAGTGCTATAGTTTCTGAATTTGGCTAAATGTGGAAAGGGTGAGACAAAATCAGATGACAAATTTTAAGTGGCTTCCCAACTTTTCCTTAGTGATACATTTCCAGAATATAGTTATTCGTTTCTGTTAGACTATTATTTCCAAAATGAAGAACATCAGAACCACTATTCACTCATTACACAATGTAATAATAATAATTTTATTATTGTTGTTTAAATATTCAGTGTTATTATTTTGGGAGATGGGCCTCTTGTCCATATTTTTCCTCCCATAATTAGCAATAACAATAATAATTATAATTAAATTTTGGAATGCCAAACACTTCTCTCATAGATCACCTTGAGATATGGATATGGCAGGAAAGTGTTTACACCTGTCTATTATAGGTCTATGAAACACTCACTGTACAAAAAGTTGAAGTGAGATAGAATGGTCACTTAATTACCTTCTGTTAAATAGACAGTCTGTGTTTGAATATGTTATAGTCTCCTCTAAGTTTCCTTATGTTCACTCATTACTATACTATCACATTTTTATTTATTCCAACTTTATGATTGCAAGCTAGAACAAATGTGTCATAATTGGTTGAATTGGGCCAAAAAAGATTAAAATGTAATTGATAAATATTTAATAAAATGAATAAAAATAAAATACAATGTAGAAACTGTTAATTTATGGCTTTATAAGTAAACATGTGACAGGGATCCATTTCAATTGGAATTTGACATAGTGTGCCCTGAAAAGAAATGACTTCTAGATGAAAAAATGCTATTAGGAACTATAATATTACTAAAAGTAACTTTCTGAAAATTATCTTTCCACATCACTTTTAAAGATACCTTTATTTGAATTCAATGAACAAGGAAAATTATTTAGACCAGACAAAACTACTTTTAAAGCAATTGCTTAGGTGTCATGTAATACTATAATGAATGCCATGCATGTTTTCAGAGCCAGATTTTATGAAAGAAAAATAGACAGTGTAAAGACTGAGGCCAACTATTGGCAAGAAAATGGGAATCTTTTGAAACCTAAGCAATTAGATGAATAAAAGGAAAGATTATTTATATGCTACCTCTGGTCTTCCTTTATATTCCTTACGTGGGTCACTGCATTTATAAATGTATAAAAGTTCACCCTTCATTATGAAAAGTATCTATGGTATACAGTGATTGATTTGCCCAGATTTTATTTCAATTAAAATTTTGAAATTCATGAGGAAAATGCTATAAATTGTATGTCTTTGGAATAACCCTTAAAGATTATTTTGATATTGGGGGTATTCCTCTCACAGTACAGATGGGAAGAATATTAATGTTAAAAGATAGACATATGTTTCGAGGAGAATCTTGTTGTTATTAAAAGAACTGTACTTTTTTGCCTTTTTATTATTCTGTAACTGACAAAGCACATCAAATGTAAAATTCCCTATAAACAGAAGAATAGTATAGTAAGATAGCATTTGAAAGTATGAAATGTATACAGTTTTTTGTATTTTTTGAAGAATATAACACATTCAATATGTTAATTTCTTTTATGGATTTATATTTTCATCAATTTTGAGGAAAATTTTATTCTTTATTTAAAAAATAATAGGAATTTATTTTTCTTCCTTTTACTACATCCCTTTGGGTGGAACAGGAAGAGGGATTCATCATTTTGACAAAAATATCTATACTTACAGAAATATATATATAGTAAAACAAAACAAATTCTTACATTGACCTTGTCTGAACATTTATAACTCATTATTTATCTTTAAGATATCAACACCATATAAAAAAGTATCCAAATCTCTAATAAAGATGTATAAATTGAAATGTTAGTTTCAAAGTGTACTGCCTATTTCTGTGTCTGTCTCCTTCTGAATACCATGCTATTTCTAAATGCAATAGAATCTACTTTCTTCCAACTACTCTATTCTGACTCCAATTCCTTGTCTCTTTGTAGGATTTATAGATATTTTGTGAGTTGCAACTATGAATGCATTTCAAAATCTATAAAATAGCATTCTTTTTCTACTTCATTCATTGTATAAGTTGCTAGGCTGAGCACTGAAAGCCTTGTGAAGGTCAAGGACTCTATGTAATAGTATAAGGCTTGATGCAGTAAAACAAGTTATTCACAAAAGAGGATCTAGAGAACCTCTTTCATAAGGAATTTATAAGAAACTTACTCTATTTAAACTTCATACTGCTATATCTTCATGATGATGGAAATATATTTTAAGTCATTATTTCCCTGGGTTGCAAATATCTCTCTTCTTCTCAAGGATGTCAAGTATGCACTCCCTGAAATTAGTTTCTAGGCTCTTCTGGCTATCTGGTAGTGGTGATTGATTTACATCATGTAAACTGTCTTAGGAGGTGATTATAATTTTATTAATAACTGTTATTTTATCCATTTTCCAATTTCCAACATCAATAGATTATTTATTTATTTATTTATTTTTTATAAAGCTTTTTATTTACAAAACATATGAGTGACCTTTCAACATTGACCTTTGCAAAAAACACTTTTTTCCCCAAGCTTTTCCTTTCCTTCCCCCCACCCCCACCCCTAGATGACAGGTAATCTCATACATGCTAGATAGGATAAATTATATGACAAATACAATACATGTATACATATCTATACAGTTATCTTACTGCACAAGAAACATCAGATCTAGAAAGAGAAGAAGAAAAAAACAACCTAAGAAGGAAAACAAAATGCATGGAAATATTCACAGAAAGCAGTAAAATGCTGTGTTGTGGTTCACTCTCAGTTCTCACAGGCCTCTCTCTGGATGTATATGACTATCTTCAGCGCAGAACAACTGGTTTGAATCACATCATTGTTGAAGAGAACCATGTCCATCAAAATTGATCATCGTATAGTCTTGTTGCTGTG
>JAJPUD010025715.1:0-17252 GCA_023553655.1 Myrmecobius fasciatus
AAAAAAAAAAAAAAAAAAAACCAAAAGGGGTCAGGAAGAGTGGAATATGACTGAAAAAAACTAAACAGCAAAGATTGAGCATAGTGGGTAAAAATGTTGAATATATGCCTACTGTCTAATAGTTATATTGAGAATGATATCTTACAACTCATTCTGAATCACAGGCTTAATGTATAAGTCAATAAAACTGACATGATTTAGGCTGCACCAACAGAGAAACAGTGTACATAATGAGAGAGGAGAAGTTTTTCTCTGTTTTGGTCAGACCATACATTGAGCACTCTATTAAGTTTTATGTGCTGAATTTTAGGAAGGATATTAACAAACTAGATAAGGACAAAAAAAAGTAACCACAATAATTAGGAGACTAAAAACTACATATATGAAGATTAGGCAAGGGAAGTAAGGATGTGTAGCTAGGGGGAAAGATCTAAGTATGTATGTGTTGATAAATATTTAACAACTGGTGGGGAAAATGTACACACAACAAATTTTTTAGTTTTAATCTACATTATTAGCATCTTTTTCATCACTTACATAAGTCTTGAAAATCAACAAAATCATAAATCAAGCCATGATTTGTATCTCTTTCTGAACTGTAAATATTCACACAGAAAATTTAACAATTGGTTCACCTGAGCTAATAAAAGTTAGTTCTAGCATGCTTCTGTAAGTCATGTGAGACATGGAGAACTATACAAATAGTTAAAGGAATGCCATGGGGAAGAGTTAATAAATTTGTTCTAGTCAACTTAGAGAGCAGACACAGGAGTGATGGATGGAAGGTGCAAAGAAACAAATTATAGGTTTTCTAAAAATTAGACTCATTTGAAAGTTAAATAAACTGCCTTGGGAAATAGAATTTTTGCCTCCATCAATAAGAGTTTTTCAATTGAGGTTTTGGGACTACTTATTGAGGATTTTTAAGAGGGAGATTTCTGTTAATTTTTAGGTAGTAATAAATAATTTTTCATGTCCTTCCTAACTTCAAAATTATGATAAAATAGTCACCATCTAAATAATGTTTTAAAAGTAGAAAAGCATTTATATCAGTTATCTTATTTTATCTTCACAAAATAGTTACTACAATTGTTTCTACATCCCTCTTACAGTTGAGGAAATCAGATTTCTTTAGATTAGGTGGCTTGCCTATGATTGTCATACATCTAAAAAGGATCAATGTCAAGACCAAAGTCCATTCGTTATACAAAATTTCCTCCTAAATAGTCATATTACCATTAAAAATAATGAGAATATATTATAATAAATGATCTATCTCTATATCATCAATGGTGCATTCTATAATTTACTTCTGACTGATACTAAGGAAGTGGAAGCAGAATAAACAAACATTTATTAAGTGCCTCATGTGTGCAAGATACTATACTGAGTACCTCCAGGTAACAATACTGCAATATAGATGCTATTTTTGTCCTCATTTTATAATTGAGAAAATAGGCAGGGAGATTAAAGACACTCTGTTCATACAGCTAATAAAACATCTGAGGTCAAATTTGAACTGAAATTCTCCTATTCTCGAACTAGCACACTATTTTGGAAATGAGCATAACCATTTTCTAGGATCCTAAATTCAAAACCAAAAGGTGAGCAGTAGACAGAAACTAAAAACTAAAAACTATTTAATAATGGTATAATTTAATAATTTATTATCTAAATTCATTCTTAATTAATTCTAGGACTACCTCTCTTGATAATGCAATTCCTGTGATTTTAACTATCATGTTAAATAACGCTTCCTTTTATTGCTCCTAAAATGTCCCTAAATAGAGCCAAGAACACTAGGATTGGTGTCAGAAAAGCATGAATTCAAATAAATCCTCCCTCAGTTGTCTAACTTCTGGCAAGTCACGTAATCTCTATAAGCCTTAGTTTCCTGTTTTGCAAATAAGTTTAGACTCAATACCTCTAAAATCCTTTTCAGTTTTGCATCTATGAATGATCCTCTGATCTTCATCATGCAGAAACAAGAGAAAATAGTCAGAGGAAGTGAAATTTTAAAATTACTATTACAACCAAGTGAAAAAAGACAACACTAAGAGTCAATACAACTCAAGTCAAATATAAGAGAAAATGTTGATTCCCTACTACCAAGGTTTATGAACATATCTTCCTTTCTGATAGCAACTGATAAATGACAAAAGTCCAAATGGTATGTATTGTCTGTCACAAATATGCTTTTAGGAACTATTTGCTCAAGTATTTTGTGGGTGTTGATTGAGGTTTTTGTTAATAAATGACTATTGTGACAAAATAAGAGAACAGCATAAATAAATATAATTTAAAACTTCATCTTACTGTGCCACCATTTTGTCCAAAGTCAGGAAAAGCTGAGTACAAATCCAGTCGAAGACATACTAAGTGGGCAAGATATTTAACTTCTTGCCTAAATGGAAATAATAACACTTTCTTTCAAATGTTTTTCCCTAGAGTTGATGTGCTGGTCAAGTTTGAATTCATTCTGTCCATTCTCTTTGGAATTTTACATATTGAAACATTGCTTATCAGCCTCTAAAATTCCAGATTATAATCTTAATTTCCTTTTACTTTTGTCTTAAAAAGAAGCTTCCCCATCCCTTTTGATCATTTAAGTTGTTTCTCAATGGACCTGTTAATAACTTTTCCAAAGGTTGAGAATTTTATTGGAAAATTAAAAATTCTACTTAAAGATTCCTTTTGAGGCAAAAGCATTGAAAGATCCCCCAAGTGTCAATAGGTCAAGAGATAACCAGCGTACTTACATTTCAAATTCTCTGGTATCTTCAGGGAACAACATATCCTTCAAGAAGAAAAGATTGAAACAGTATGAACCAATTTAAAATTGATGCCATATGATATGAAGTTTCCTGAAAATTTCACCAAAAAAAAGTTTACAAAAAGAAAATCACTCTTATCTGTTCAAGATAACTGTTGAAGCATTTCACATATTATCTTTAATCATCTCAGAGATTCTTGAAAGAAAGAAAATAGCCATTAATAATAATTTTAAATCACATGAAGTTAATAATGTAAGCATAATTATCTCCATTTTACAAATTAAAAAACTGAATCTCAGAAAAATTAAAAAGTATGTTCACAGTTCTGTAATTGGTAAGTAATAAATATGATCAGATGATCTGGGTTCAAACCCTGCCTCAGATGCTTATTATCTATGTGAATTAGGAAAAACTTCTGTTTTCCTCAGATATGAAATGAAAATTAAACTAGCTGATATCTGAGGGCTTTCACAGCTCAAAATTATGATACTATAGTGAGGTAAGTGGAAAGAGAATAAAGAGTGAGCTTATATCTGTGGCTTGGATTCAAAGAACATTAAATACCCTTTGAAAGTAAATATTTCATCAAAATCAATTCATAGACAAAAGATTTAAAGTATAATATCAATACAATAATTCATTATGCTTTTTCAGATATAAAGGACACTGAATTCTATCCCCTAAAATAATAAAAAACATTAGTTAAATAAGTAATATAATCTACATTCATGTTAATCCAGACCTTAACACTATTTAGAAAGATGTCCCAAGGCGTTATTACAATTGATGTTACTTCTGTATCCCTTTTATCTTTCTCAATCATCCATCCGCAACACCATTTTCAGAAACATATTCATTTCTTCTCTGTACTTCTTCACTCTTGTTGTCTCCAATCAGTGATCACATTTTATTTGCCACAACATGCCCAACCAAGCCAGCATTTCTCAGTCATTTCCATGGTCTTTAAAACTAATTGGTTTTGCTTCTTCCTCCATCAAAACTTAGGTGTCTGTCTGGGGCAAGCAGATTGAATCTAATTCAAACTCAGATGTTAATAATAAAACCAATTCTAGGCATATTCATATTTTTAAATGTCTCATTTGAGAGATTAACAAAAGAATTGTAACTGGTAGTACAATTTTAGGAAATATGACAGTGGAAATATGGAAAGTTTAGTTTGAGGCCAAAGAGAAATTCTCCTCAAATAATATTTACTACATTAAGTGAAGCAATATTGGTTAATAATGGATAAATAGTGGACGTTGGAGCCAGCAAGATCTGTGTTCCAGTCCTACTTCTGGCACATCAATTGTATAACTGGACAGGTCAAACAACCTAAAATGCCCAAGGCAATTCTGTAAGACTAAGTTGTAGGAAATTTTCAAAATCATATAGGAGAGGAAAATTTCTCCAACAGGATTTCCCAAAAAACAAAATAACCACCTGTGTAGAATAAAAAAGAACTATTACTTCCCCACATAATCCTCTCACTTTTCCATATAATTCCTCCTATTATTCATTAGACTAGTCTAAAAATTTTTATTTAACTCCAACCTAAAGGAAAACAATTGTTTCTGGCAACTTCAAGAACAGACCACATATTCATTACCACTGAAGTTATACAGAAGTTTATTATTCAGGATAAATTAATTGGTCTATGAGGGTTCCTTCCAATTCAGGCAATATGATACTTCAGGTGATGATGTTAAAACTGAGAATGTAAATTTCAACAGCTCTGACCAATTTATCATTCATTTTCAATTAAAGGTATCTGGGTGGCAAAGTGGATAGAATGTTGGGCTTAGAGTTATATTTCATACATTTACTAGCTGTGTAATGCTGTGGAAGTCACTTAAATTCTGTCTGCCTCAGTTTCCTCATCTGTAAGAAGTAGAGATAATTAGTGCCTACCTCATAGCATTATTGTGAAACTCAAATGAGAAAGCATTTGTAAAGCATTTAGCACTATGTCTGCCACATAGCAGACACTTAATAAAGGTTTATTTCCTTTCTGAATTTAATCCTAAGAAAAATTAAAAGAAAAAAAAACAAATTCTCCATGCTACAGTATAAATTGTACCTACTGCATTTTTATATGGCATGAATATGAAATAATATGTTGTTATCATTTCCCTCAGGCCAATCATGTAATTTCCTCCCAATCTAGGCATCAGGTTCCCCAAAGACATACAAAATATTCATCTAGGTTCATCTAATTAGAAATGATAAGAATAGTATATTTGATCATACAGGTATAATTACAATACTTGAGAACAGCAGCTTGTGAAAACAAGGTAAAAAGAATTTTTTGTCCTCTGAAATTATATTGGTACACACACACACACACACACACACACACACACACACACACACACATTACTTGGAATTTAGCTTTTCATGAAATAAGAAAACCATTACAAAGTCTCCAAGAAGTTTAGCAACCCTATCGTTTTATGTAACAAGCCTTAGGAAAAGTATGTTGGGTTTTTTTGCACATGAACATTTTAAAAGTAAAAAGAAAGGAGGTTGTTTTAATGATTACACTGGGGAACTTCATCCCATTCTCAGTTCTGACTACTGACTTGCTTGTGTCAAATTAGACAAGTCCTTTAATCTTTCTTATCTTCCATCCAACCAAAGACTAGGACAATAATTAATTGTTATGCCCCATAGGAAATTTGTGAGGATAAATTTTGGTTCACTACTTTGAAATAATGAGACAAAAAGGTTCCAATAAAATGTCAAAGAATATCATTTTCAATTGGGAAAAAAACAAGCAAAAAAGCCTAATGACATTTTCTTAGAACAGTTAAATTCAGAACTAAAAAGTGACCTTTTACCATTTCAAAAGTTCATGTAAAAAGCTGTTTGCTATACTGATTGATTTTCTGTGAAAAGGATGGCATGTCTTATGTCTATATTAAAATAGATTTTTTTTTTAAAAAAAAGTACTGAATCTGTGATTTCATTAGTCTAGGGAACTCTGGATGAAGAAACTCTATACCAGTGAAGACTGACACCCTCTCTCCAATTTAGTCTTAGTTTACTGGACACTGAGAGGTGAAGTTGACACCCCCAAGTAATTCAGTATTTATCAGAGGCAGGACTTGAACACAAGTTCCATTCTACAACTAGTTCTCCATGCACTGTACCACAATGCAACTCTAATGAAGTAAGAATTCTTCTGAAACATTATTACTTACTGCCAAAGAAACAAAAATGATTTTTTTTTACTTTTTATAGTAATTCTAGAACTCTAAATTCATCATGACTAAAGTCTATCATCTCACTCTGATGTCCAATTCCCATCACTTATTAATTTAATATAGGATTAGTATCTCACTCTATATTGTGAATCAAACTTGCTGAAATATTTTGGTGAACATTCATGATTTGGCTTCCACTTTTTGTACCATATCTATTCTATTACAAGTTTCACTACCCTCAAGGATAGACTCTCAGTTCACTCCCCAAGGCAGGAAAAATTATTCCTATCTCAGCAACAATTTTTTACGGAACAAACATATAAATAGTCCTCTCTTTTTTATAATAATGAAAATAAGAAATGATTGCAAACTTTCTACATTACTTAAGGTTAGAAATTAGATTGATTGTTTTTCTTCTTTGCATTCCTGGATGCCTATCACAGTACTTTGAATGTGTTAGTGATTAATAAATGTGCTGAAGTCAATTTACAGAGTTATGAACATAATATTGAGGAGAGAGGAAAATAATAATAATAAATGGAATTTTCTTTTTTATTTTTATTTTCAATTCCAAATTCTCTCCCTATTTTAAGTCCTTCTCTCACCAATTGGAAGGCAAGAAATATAATGCTCACATGTTTCATAAGAAATCATGCAAAACATATTTCAGCATTAGCCATGTTCAAACAGAGAAGGCAAGAAAAATAAATCTAGTTGCTACATCAAAAGGTATGCAAAATTTTATAGCCTTTTGTTCAAATTTACAAATTGTTCTTCATGATTGTTGGACCAGCTCACAGCTCCACAAATGGTGTTTAAGTGTACTTTCACACATATCCTCTAGCATTTTCCATTTTCCTTTTCTGTCATTTTAATCAGTGATGGGCATGAGATGATACTTCAAAATTGTTTTAATGTGTATTTTCTTATTATTAGTGGTTTAGAGTGTCATATAACTATTGATAGTTTTTTATTCCTTCCTCCACATAGTTTGTTCATATCCTTTGACTAATTATCAATAGGTAAGTGGCTCTTATTTTTTTTATAAATTTGACTCAAATTTTGTATATATTTGCAAAGGAAAACTTGATTAGAGAATTCTGAAATTTTCCCCAGTTTCTTGTTTTTCTTCTAACTTTTGTTACATTAGATGTTTTTTAATAAAAATAAATTTCATTCCATTTTTCCTTTTGTGTACCTTTCTTTCTCTTGTTTGGTCATATACTCTTTCCTCATCCATAGATCTGAGAGAGAATTTCTTCTGTATTTCCCTAATTTACTTATAGCATCTTTTTTGTGTACATCACACCCATTTTGATGTTATCTTGGGATATAATGTGAGATGTTAGTCTATGCTTAGTTTTTTGCCAGAGTGCTGTCTAGTTTCCCACCATTATTGTCAATAGTGAGTTCCTGCTCCACTAGCTGGGATCTTTAAGTATGGATTGATTGCCAATAGTACTTTATGTTTTACAAAGCATTTTACATATATGAGCCTTAAAACTGCACTGGGACTTTAAGGATATCCTGCATTATTTATATTGCTCTTGTTGTAATGTCCTCTGCACCAGTTTGCTGACCCATAAAAAAGGATTCAAGAAACCTGATATATAAAGTACTAAACAAAAGCTCTGAATAATTAACCCATTTACCACACCTATATAGAGAGCATTCTTTAAAGTTTAAAGACTGGTCAGGAGAATTAAGAAGTTCAGGCCATGAACCAATTTAATGACATCTTTGTGTGTGTGTGTGTGTGTGTGTGTGTGTGTGTGTGTGTGCATTTTCTTTCTACTATTTATTAGCCTTTTCTTTTCTGAGCTATAAGGACTCTTGCCTAAACTCTCAGTGAGCTAATAGTTATAGAGATAATGGTCATGTAGTCGGGCTCCTATACTTTCAGGAAAAAATTATCAAGGCATTAAAAGCAGGCTCGTAACTTTATATAGTTAATAGTAAAAGTGAAAAACCAGAAAGAGGGATTGTTCTTCATCACCACCTCCTATAACATATGCAACCTGTAATATATGCCATACCTTTACCATCTCCACTAATTACAAGATTCAAAGATTGTAAAATATTTCTCTTTAGCAGGGGTAAAAACTGAGAAAATTAGGAAATGATAAAATCAATCTTCTAAATAGGAGATAACATTTGAACTATATTTTGAAGGAAGATACCAGAAACATAGATGAGATGCAGAGCTTTGTATGTCTGAACCTCCCAGAAATTTTTGTGAGGATCAGAGGAGATAATATTTGAAAAGTGTTTACGGGGTACCTGATATATAGTAGGCATTTGATAAATGCTTGTTTCCTTCCTTTTCATCTCAATGACTTTTTTCAGTCCACTTTTGCAGACATATAAAACTCACAAAAATCATAGGAGGTTGTTATTATTATCATCTTCATATTTAAAACAAGGACACCAATGAAGACAAAGTTTGTGACTTGTCTGGAGACACATAGGTATTATCTGTGGTGAAATTTGGACTCAAGTCTCAGTGGTATATTACATGTGATATAGAGAGGAAATCAAGTAGATTAGCTATAAAACAGAATACAAGAGTTAAGAAGTAATACAGATTTGTGGAAAATAAAAACAGATTCTAAAGACAGATGTGTACATTGATGATAGTATGATAAGCCTATGACAAAAATGGATAACTAAGAACAACTTAAGGTCACAATATGCATTCTTATGAAATTTAGTAAAGTCTTTCTGTAGAGTTAGATATCATATGTAATAAAGGATCAAAAATAAAACTAATGGGAAATGTAAATTTTCTTCAAGGAAGTTCTGTTATGAACATGCTTTTATTTTGTATGTTAATTTCATAGTTTTTGTATTTTGAATCTAAAGACCCACCCACTGATATGTAAATGTATTACCTAGAAAATGTAGTACATTAGGTCATAAGCATTATCATTTTGCAAAAGTGGTGTCTCACAGTCCATTATCAATTAATGTAACTAGCTACATGATGTTTTAGATGTAACGTAGTTATGAATGATCCCCAGACATTTCCATCAAACAAATGAAAGGCATAAAATATATTAACAGGGAGAACTGAAGTGCTTAGAGTCATTTAATGTGATCTGGTAATGAACCATATTAGGACTGGTTGAAAAGAATATATATATATATATATATACCTCTTGGTTTATGGATGATCCAGAAGAATATTCCAACAGAAGTAAATCAACAACTCTTTCAGTAAGTTTTAACAGGCATTTCTTTACAAATATAACCAAAGGCAAGAGATATATTTTAACAAGTTTACTTACCTTAAAGAACTAATTAAATTGAATTAGGTGGTGATAAATGGAGAGCATGAAATAGGGAGGCTCAAAAATGACACTATTTTAAAACCAGTTATAACCCTTCAAGTTTACCCAGTACCCTGCAGGGAGAAGGCAGATACCTCTTGGAAACCTGGAGAGCTAGTTCAGTGTGAATTGAAGAAATCATAACAGTGGCATAGTTACAATAGTATTTGAGGGAATAGAACATAAAACAGGAATATTTAGGTATAAGAACCTACCCAAGCATGAGACAGAGCCAGGATAGGAGAGGGACAGAGTAGGTACCAAATAGAGAGAGATCATAAAACCACTGGTCCTTGGATTCTTGCAAATTCAAGAGGAGCAAGAAGATCACTATCCAAATTCGAAAAGAAAGAAGGTGAAAACTTGACACAGTTACAGTTCTAAAAATCAGTAGGACACAAAGTAGCGTTTGATTTCCCTTCTGTCCTTTCCTGTCTCCCCTTCACATAGGTTTCCTGCTGCACTACAAGTGATTAGTGGAAGAAAAGCAGTTGGTGTCATTCAGCAATCTGTGTCTTCCTTGTACCTGTTGGATGCCCTCTCATTCATGTCAGCATTTTAGGCATGTTATAAAATAATGCTAAGAGTGTCAACATCAAAATTCTGGGCTTCCCGCCAGCTGCTTACTTGTCTTTCTCCCTCTCATACAGTGCTGAGGAGGCATCTGCTATTCCCGACCTTGTTATTTTACTTCCCTTACTTTTGCTGTTATATCTCTGGGCATGATCTCATTCTAAACATGATTTCCTAGTCATGCACTTAGGTCTTCCCTTTATATCTAAAATGTAAGGAACAGGACTCTGGAAACCAAAATTCAAGCCCTAGGTCTTCTCAGAATTAATTGTGTGATTTGGGGCAAATACTTTCATCACTCTGAGGCTCAATTTCTTCTCATGAGAGGATGAGAATGAGAATGTTGGGCTAAATGGGTGATATCGCACTCAAACAGAAATCTGGTCATTAACCTATAAATAAGGATCCCTTTAGGCCACATATTATCTTAGAAAACTATATATTAATATTATCTGTGTTCTATTGTATTTTTTTTATTTTGTTCAATATTTCTCAATGATATTTTAATCTAGCTCAGGCTGCACTCCAGAGTAGGAATTTACATCAATGAAGCCTGGGGACAGAATGATGGATACCCCTGGATCAGATCACTGCACCTAACATGGAGAAACTGGAGATTCATCATGCGACACCAACATTTAAATAGATGTAAAATTTAAAATAATGACTTCTTTTAAAACTACAATTTTTAATTCCTACAATCAGTACTCAAACTATTCAGCATAACTAAACTTTATATCTAGATTGTGATAATAATTAGTTAGGGTAAAAAGCCACCAGATGGCCTACTTTTTCTCTGAGGGATCCCCATCCCAGGTGAGCTCCTCCTCCTTCTGACTCCTCTTTGCTTTACTCCTGCCAGCAGTCACTGCATCGATAACCTAATAGCTCCTGTTTCCCATAGAGGGCTGATATCCCTCCCCCCACTAAAATGAATTTGTCTTAATTACTTTTTGTATTATTTTCCAATCATTAATTACAAAGTTTATTTGAGGACACATTTCATGCTGCTTGATCCTAGCACCAAAATTGCTCATTATATCTCTCTCTAAGGTTCCTCCCAGTTCTGACATTTTATAAGTCTAAGAGGTTTTTAGAAGTGTGAGCAATTCATTCCAGTGTCTTTGGAAAACAACTTAAATTAATGCCAAGAAAAAGTTTTAATTCTCTTTGGAGAAAAGTTATATTATGTGTCCATATTTTACAGCTTTCGTAGTTTGGGAAAATTATAAAAATGAAACCAGATCAACTGGAATGACAAATTGAGGAAATTTGTATCTTATGGCCTTTTTATTGTCATTCCTCAAATGCTTCTTGCCTTTGCTCCTTTTAATTCTTTCATTTTTTAAATACTATCATTTTACCTGTGTCCTTTTCTCTGTATTGAGTTTTTAATCTGCAGATATATAATTATTAACTGCAATGATCTAACCTAATTTTCTTTGTGCAATAATTTTTACTCTTACTGGAATTTTTCTAGACTTTATGCCTTTTCCTTTAATTCCTTACAAATAATTAGCAATATTATTTTTCTTGTATTTCTATATTAATCTTAAATGAAAGTTCTTTTTCTTAAACTTCTAAGCATGCCATTAGCAGGAATATTTTGGTACATATTAATATGCCAAGTTTCTCTAGAAAACTCAAGCAATTGAAAATGACAAAAGGAGAATTTGAATATAAAGACTATACTGGATACCTAGATTCTATTCTCAACACTAGTTACAAGCAAATCCTTTAAATCTATAAGATGGCAGTTTCTATTTGCACTACTACTTGAGCTCCTGTTACATTTGGCGGTGGGGGGAGGGGAAGCTGTGGAATCACCTAAGAGATGTTTAGTACAAAACACAGAGAATACAAACTAGTCCTATCTCTATTCTTAATATACTTTTTTAAGGAATGGGTTCAAATGCTTACTATTAGCATGATGCTTGCAAAGGAACTGAAGATGCCTAGGAAAAAGCTTGAAAGAGGCCAAATTTAGCTTTAAGAATTTTATTCCTACTTTTGTAACAAAATGAAAACTATTATATTATGGCCTTTCAGAAGACAAAAAATCAAAGCTTTTTTTGAGCTTCATATAAAGTATATAGTATTTAGATTATTAATGAATAGTTTAAAAAGACATCAAGTAATCTTTTCCTCTGAGTTCTTAGATCTGAAATGTTATGTTGTGTAGACTAAGTGAGCAAAGGAAAATAATAATCATAATAATAACACTACTGATAATACTAATAATAATGATAAGATATATAGGGAGAGGACTGTGGAAAGATGACGAAGTGGGTCAGAAAATTCCAAGCTCTCCAGATTTCCCCCACAATTGCACTTCAGGGAGAATAAATAAAATCTGGGGAAGAACAGGGTCGTCCTGGAACAATCTGAGAAGACCCCAAAAATCCCAGGACTGGGGTTTAAATAGGTGAAAAATGTAAACACAACTTAGCTCACAGAAGCAGCAAGCTGGGAGCCCTGAAACCAGCTGGGTACAGAGGGAGCCTCAGCCCAAACTACAAGAATTTCCACCTGGTGTGGGAAATCATGGGTCCGAGACTCAGAAAACTGAGGAAACCTCCTCTAATTGGGAAGGGCAGGCTTACCTTTGCTACTAAAACACAACACTGGATGAGAAAGAGCCAGCACATCAGGAGTTCAGGAGCAGGGGGGCAGGGATACTGCTGGCTGTATGCACTTCCAGGAGGTTGGATTCTTGTTTGGAGCTCCAGGCCAGAGGGGAGAACTGAAGTGAAGCCAGAGATACCCTTCTCTCCCAACCGTAGGATAAGAAGTATTTACACTAATAATTCTCATTATAAAAAAAATTAACATGCAAAGAAGGAAAAAAACACAAGACTTACTATGGAAATAGGGAAGACTAAGTTTCATCTTCACATGAGGATAGTAAAGTAAAAAAAAAAGCCTCTTCTACCCCAAAGAGTAACATTAAATAGTTATCTGCCCCAGAAAGAATTTATAGAATTCAAAATGACTTCAAAAATCAAATGAGAGAAATTGAGGAAAAGCTAACTAACTAAAAATCACCCAAGAAAAACAAGAATATTATTGGGAGGAAGAGGGAAGGAATTAACTAAATAGAAAAGGAGATACAGAGTCTTAGAGAAGAAAATAATTCTTTGAAAATTAGAATTGGGCAAAGAGAAGTCAGGGAAGCTACAAGAGACCAAGAAATAACGAAACAAAACATAAAGAGTAGAAAAATAGAACAGAAGGGGAAATATCTTATAAGAAGAACATATTTGGCAAACAGATCAAACAGAGAAAATATAAAAATAATTGAACTGCTTGAAAACTCTGACCAAAAAAAAAAAGAACCTAAACACAATAATGCAATAATTAGTCAAAGAAAATTTTCCTGAAGTGATAGAATGTGAGGGAAAAGTAAAAATATAAAAAATCCACCAATCACCATCTCAAAGAGATACTACATGAAAGCACAGGAATAGTATTGCTAAATTTTGAAACACCCAGATCAATAAATAAATTAATTAAATAAATTTTAAAAATTTAATATGCTGGATCTAGAATTACAATTGTACAAGATTTATCAACAATTATATAAAAGACTGCAAGTCCTGGAATAATATATATCAACAATCTAAAGAACTAGGCTTACATTCAAAAATATCATATCCATCAAAATTAACCATAATATTGAACAAAAAATAGAACATTCAAGAAACTCAATGAATTTTAGGATTTAATCTCAATCAAAACTGAATTCAATAGAAAATTTAACATGTAAGAGACAACATCAAAGATTAATTCAAGGAACTCAAAAAAAATAAATTATGTGTTTTTACATGGACATTCATATCATATGTTTACAACCAACATCACTTAATTGGGTAACTCAAAAGGTAGAATGGGCCAGAGCTAAGTAGGATCTGACTCTAAAAAGCAAAATTGTCTAGGAAAAGATAAAAATAAAAATTGTGCCAGAGGAATGAGATGCAGAGGAAAAATTGACACAAAGTCATTAGTAGAGGAGAGAGAAAAAGGAAAGCAGTTTTGAAAAGCTTTTAACATCAGGAATTAATTAAATAAGGAACTCTCTCTCTTTTCACATATATATACATATATATGCATACACACATACATACATACATATGGTTAAGTAATATCAATAAGGTTAAATAATAGCAAGGTAAGTTAAGGACTAGAGTTAAAGTAGAAGAGCTAGCAGGGATGTGAAATAAAAGATATAATGAAACACTATAACAAGGATCAAGATGGGAAAAAAATAGGACTAGTAATTATTGATTTCAAAGTCAAACTTAAATATTCAATCAAGAGAGAAATCTACCTTATAGATCAGCCTATTTATATGGTTTGAGATGCATGTCTATTCTTTAATTTTTCATTATAAAACCAGTCTTTTACTCACCATGTATTAAATGTACCTTTGATGAACAATCCGTTTTCCCCAAGTCTAGTCTTAATTCTATTACATAGGTTTTCAATTAAATGTATTTTTTTTTGGTTTTCAATTAAATTTAAACCAAGTGTGTTCTTGAACCATTGAAATATATTCATCTTTGCCCTTTATCACATTGTTAAATTTCTTAACTTTCTGTGGTATGTGATAGAATATTTCATCTCCATTTGGAAATATCTGAAACTCTGGAACAAATCTGCTTCTTTTTATATATAGATATATAAATCATCTTCATAACTCCATCATTGGGGATAAGATTTCCAAGTCCATTGGAACTTTAAAATTCCCAAAACATTTTGAGAAAAAAACATGTTGTAGAATCTGATGCATATAGCCTTGAATGAAAAAGTGTGTTGCATCAATAAACATTATCTTTTCCCATTATTTGTACTATCTCACCTCTGAAAAGTGTTTTGTTTTGTTTTTTTCCCTTTTCGTTCAAAGCAGTTATATTTTACTAGTCCTGTCGTTGTCTAACATCAAGAAGACTAAATCCCAGTTGAGGGAATCAATAATAACCACTCATGCTTCCATATCTTCTTTTATGAGAATCAATTAGACTTTCTGGGAGAAATAATTTGCCTATTTGCAGAATGATTTTTGTTTGCTGGCTTGTTTTTAACCATGCATTAATTGATTCTTCAGAGTGGCTAATGTTGTATCCATGTGGGTTGTATTATCCTTGAAATTCTTAATTTCCTTAAACCAATAGTCACTGAAATATCTCTAACACTCAATGACTGCTTCACCCTTTAAAAAAAACATTTACACATTATGCTGTATGAATATTCCATTTTTTAAAATCCATAGAATTTAAAACACAACAAAAGAGTACAAATACAGAATCCTCAAATCTAGTGTTCATCTGATAAAGAACTAATTTAAGTTGAGGTAACCATTTCATTATAATTTCTGATGAAAGTAAAATATCCTGAGTCAGTCTACTATGGGCAGATGCATATATGCTTGATAATTGATGTCAACGAATGAAAACATATCATAGTTATTTTTGTCTCCACTAATTTTCACAGTACTGCAATACAAAATCCTTAATTAATAGACACTCAGCATATTATTTTCTTTCTTTTTTAATATTCTTTTTGAGTTTTTTTCTCCCTCCTTTCATCCCCAACCATTGAGATTACAATCAGTATGACATCCAGGTATATTATTTTTTCAAATATTTTTTACATTACTTCTTTTCATGTATTCTAAGACTCGTCAAAATGGACCTAATTGCTGTTGCTCACATATGACATTCTATTTTCTTGCCTTTACAGGAGTTGACCTGAATGATGTTCTTCACTCTCATTATCATCTTAGAATCCTTAGCTTCCTTCAAATTCAATTCGACTTTAATCTTCACCCTGAAATTTTATACCTACATATATACTTATATAGAGATGGAGAGTCAAAGACTGAGAGAAACAGAAACAGAGAGAAACAGACAGGGAGAGGTGGTAATGAAGGCAAAGCTGCCTCAGAATCAAAGCAATCTAAAATTGTCTTATTTCTGATACATAATTGTTATGTGACAATGAGTAAGACTCAAATTCTTAATACTCAGTGCTAAACTAATAAATTGCAGAGCAAGTAATAATCTGCATTGGTAGAGGAAGTTCCTATACAAATGCAAAAACAGATATAGTACTTCTATCTATGTCTATATCATATGTTTGCATGTGATATATAGGTAGAGATGTCTAGATATTAAGAATATAAGCTCCCACTTTTGCTTGCATATTCAAAACACCTAGTACCTACCTAGTATATCTAATATAGCTATTGTGGCTAAAAGCTATTTATTGGACCTTGAACCAAAGATGATCCATTTTCCTAAACCTGCAAAGCTTTTATGCTGACTGACAGGGGCTGAGTGAGCAAATGTTTAGTGGAAGTGTTACATGGGGAAAAGACAGAAAATATTGATATCCAGATCGAAAATGGCATAGAAAAACTGCAAAATATGTCAAGAGAAAAGTGAGCAAAGTTAGATAAAACTGCTTTCAAAACACAGAAATGTTCCTCCCTGACCTCCCCTGAAATCCTGAAGAATACAACACTCAATCCCCAGAAAAAACAGATTAAAGACTCAAAACAATATAAATCATCACCAAATAAGACCTCTTATTTTCCTCAATAACTGCAAATTTTGACCCTAACACAAAGTTTCAATAAGTTGAAAATAATAAATAAACCAAAATATGTTAACAATTAAGAACTATAGGGAGAGCATGGATGTCCAAAACAGAAACCCCCCCAAAAAAGAATAATTCCACAAAATCTACAAACAAAGCTTCAAAGAAAATAATACTCATCTACACAACTAGTAGAATTACTAAAAGTAATTTTGGGGTATTTTGCAATGATGATTTTATAATACATGTATAATATTCAATTATAATTTCGTACAGTAAATAGAGTATTGGAACTCAAGGCAGAAAGACAGTTCAAGTACAGACAGACTTAGCTGGTTTTGTGATCCCAAACAAATCATTAACCTGTTTACTTCAGTGTCTTCATCTGTATTATGGGTACAAATAGCATCTAGCTTCCAATGTTGTACAAATGAAGAAATATCTATAAATTACTTCATAAACTTATAATTCTATATAAAAATGCTATTACATCATCATCATAGCATTATCACCATCATCATTGGTGTTCCTTATCATAGCACTTGGATGAATTTTATTTTGTTTATATTATCAGAATAGAAAACTTTTACAGGAGCTTGTTTTCATGCTGCAATACTCTGCTTACCTATTTTTCACAGAATATGAATGTGAGCTAAGAATTAACCTGAAAGTTCTTATCTTATCACCCTCACCCCTACTTATTATTTTCTTTTTTTTTAAATTTTATTTTATTTGCATAACATATGTGTGGGTAATTCTTCAACAATAACCCT
>JAJPUD010025716.1:0-17251 GCA_023553655.1 Myrmecobius fasciatus
TGGCTGGATCCATTCACAATTCCACTAACAATGTATCAGTGTCCCAGCCCTCCCACATCCCTTCCAACATTCGTTATGATCTTTTCCTGTCATTTTAGCCAATCTGACAGGTGTGTAGTCTTACCTCAGAGTTGTCTTAATTTGCATTTCTCTGATTAGTAGTGATTTGGAGCACCTTTTCATATGACTACAAATAATTTTAATTTCATCATCTAAAAATTGTTCATATCCTTTGAACATTTATCAACTGGAGAATGGCTTGAATTCTTATAAATATGAGACAATTCTCCATATATTTTAGAAAGGAGGCCTTTATCAGAACCCTTAAATGTAAAAATGATTTTCCAATTTATTGCTTCCCTTCTAATCTTGTCTGCATTTGTTTTGTTTGTACAAAAATTTTTAACTTAAGATAGTCAAAATTATCTATCCGGTGTTCAATTAAGAGTTCCAGTTCTTCTTTGGACATAGCTTTATTACATCTCCTCAGGTCTGAGAGGAGATGGAATAAAGTTATATCCAAAGAAGAACATCTCCTCAGGTCTGAGAGGTAAACTATCCTATGTTCCTCTAATTTATTTATAATATCACTCTTTATATCTAAATTATGAACCCATTTAGAGCTTATCTTGGTATGTGGTGTTAGGTGTGGGTTAAGACCTAATTTCTTCCACACTAGTTTCCAATTTTCCCAGCAGTTTTTGTCAAATAATGAGGAGTTATCCGAAGAGCTGGGGTCTTTGAGTTTGTCAAACACTAAATTACTATAGTTATTGCCTAGTTTGTCCTGTGATCCTATCCTATGTCACTGATCGATTACTCTATTTCTTAGCCAGTACCAAATGGTTTTAATGACTGCTGCTTTATAATATACTTTTAGACCTGGTACATCAAGGCCACCTTCATCAGCCTTTTGTTTTTTCATTAATTCCATGGAAATTCATGACCTTTTTTTCTTCCAAATTAGCAATAATTTCTTGAGGATATTCGCCAACAGAACTTTTTTGGCAAATACACTTAGGCTAGATTGCTTCTAACTACTTTTCAATTCAGAGAGTTTTGAATTTATCTTTATATTACCTGTAGCAGTTGTTATTACTGCTGTTGTTGCTGCTATTATTAGTATTATTACTACTAATTTGGAATTAATATATTACTAACATTTGTAAACTCTTTTTGTATTTTTGTGCATTATAAATTATGTGTTTTGGAAACTGTATTGTGTCATTTTATGCTCACAGCAACTCTACAAGGTAATTGCTATATTCCCCACCTAACAAATGAGGAAATTGAGGTATATAGAGGTCAATGACTAGGGTCCCATTAAACTAAGACAACGTGAAGCAGCAATTTGCTTCAGGCATAACAGTATGGTATAATAGAAACTACCCTTTAGAGAATGGGGTCGTAAATTTCTGCATCATTCTTTTTTAAAATCTATTTGTCTTTTTTTAAAAATGTCTTTATGTTTTGTTATAGGTGTTGCTCAATGTTAAGTAATAATGAAACCAACTATTCAAATCTATTTTTCTCTCTAATGGTCAATTACTATTTGGGTATCCCATTAGTTTTTTTTTCCCTTCAGAGCTCTGAATTCCATTGAGATTGAATATAACATTTTTTTTATTAAAAAGAAATCTAGAAATCTTGAGTACTTGTGGAATTTCTTGCTGTCTTATAGGTGATATTTTACATAAGAAAAAGTAGGCAAGAGAAAAGGATTAAATAATAATATTGTCTAGTGTCAAAACATAGTGTACACTGCTACAAGCATGCTTCAGTAGAGATGAAATTATGCTTAAAAATCTTGCTGCTATCTGGCACCAAATGTCAAGAATAGTACTTGTTTTTATGGGCTACCCATAGCAGAAGAATAGAAGAAAGAATACAGGAACAGTAAGTCTTTTTAATTGGTGTGTCTGTCTCCTCATTCTCCTCAATCTGGCAACTTGACATCATTATTTACCTGTCATCTTGATATAGAGGGGGGAAAATGATCTTTCAATATCCTCAAGCATCAGTACAAAGGACAGTTGGTCTATTCCATGTAAATGTTTATTTTTTCAGTTATTGACTGTTTTCACAGAATCTCTGATAAACTGAATGTGTCATTATTTGGCCAAATGTTAGATATGACAGAAGTAACTCTGCAGAGAGTTAGAAACTTAGACTTGTAAGAAAGAAAAGATAGATATTTTTAGAAATAGAAACATGCTCTCTCACCCTAGATAATGAATCTTTTCCTTTACCCACATAAAATATGAAACACTGGAAAGAATTATTGATATTTAACTGAAAAAATGTATCTATTTCAGGCAAACTATTTTAGACATTTCTTTCATAAAACAAATTAAATAAAAGTGAAAAATATAGAAATCCCTGTCCAATTCTGAATTGGAAGGTTGAACTAGATAATTCCTTAAATGTACATTTAGACTTGTGGGATTTTGTAAGCTAACTCTTCTGAAAGTTTTCCCTAAAAATGGTATGTTGCAGTAAGAGCAGGAATGCTGATATAGGACTTTACCACTATTTCACACATAGACAAACTGATAAATAGCATATCACTACTTCAAATGAAGTTTCACTTGCAGTGGGTTGGAGACTCTAACTTGTATCCAAACTAACCTACTTGCTTTTGCATGAACACATTATTCCATTCAATTTATCCTCTTCATCTCTACCTCATAGGATTCCTAACTTCAGTTGAATCTCAGTATATATACTGCTTTCTACAGGATACCTTTCCAGGTACACCTAACTCGAGGATCCTAACATGGGGTATATGAACCTTCTTCAGTTATGAGATGCTTACCAATGGACTATAGTGTATACTTAACAATATGTTATTTCAACATAATGAAAATAATCTCAAAGTTAATTTAAAAATTTTATAGATTGAAAACTTAATCATGAAGAAATAATGTTGAAAATGGAAAGTGCAGGGGCATTGTAAATAATATCATCAGTACTGCTAAATAAAGATAATTTCCTTTATATCTGCTATCTTGAGCTAAATAACCATCACTGCTCTTAAATATTAACTAAAATCATCTTTTGGAAAGATTTATGAATTAAGATTAATAGAAACTCTAATATCTATTTGTAGAACACTGAGAGGGTTGGTATTTATGTTAAGAAAACTAACAAGCAGGGGCAGCTAGGTGGCGCAGTGGATAGAGCACCAGCCCTGAAGTCAGCAGGACCTGGGTTCAAATCTGGTCTCAGACACTTAACATTCCCTAGCTGTGTGACCCTGGGCAAGTCACTTAACCTCAATTGCCTCAGCAAAAAGCAAAAAAAAAAGAAAACTAACAATCCTTATTTTCAATTAAATCCAAAGCAAGGAACAAATGTGAGATATAACTTGATACAATTTTTATACTTTCAAAGATTATATTGAGAATGAACCCTTTGACCAATAAGAAATAGTAACAATGGCTTCTCTACCTGAATTGTATTCTGATAAATATTTAACAAGTTTATAAAGTAAAGAACATTGTCATAAACAAATATAAGTTAATGTAACTATTTTTTTCACTGTGATAAACATGGTAAATTCTGAAATGTATTTTGTTTCATATCAAGGAGTTCGGAAAGATTTAACAAAAGCCAACTGGTATAGACTCTGAATTCTGCCCCCTTCTCTAACACTTAAATTTGTAAATATAGTGCATGTGGAATGAGGCTGAAAAGATTCATAATGACCTGAAAATGGGGGTAAAGCTAAGTTAATAACTTCTATTTCATCTTCAAGAGATTAGGAAGCCAAGGAAAATTTTTTGAGTAAAAGGAGTGATGTAATTGGAGTTGTATATTAAGAAGATTAATATAAAGACTAGTCACTGTATCAGTGATAGATGGAATGGGGATAAACTGAAATAGTGACCAGTTAGGAAGTTAGAGTACAAAGGATAGATCTTAAAATCTAATAGGGAAGATAATATATGCAAAAAATCTATATGTAATTTGAAACATGAAAGGGCCATTAGAAAGATATCCAGTGCTAGCATAGGGGAGTTGATGAGAAGTAGGAGAGATTTTTTTTGCTGGCGATATCATCATAACCATTAACAACTTAGCTATCTTTTAAATTCTGGCTCTGTCCCTTTCATGACAAAGTTAAGATAGAAACTATTTAATATAGAAAAAAATTAAAAGAATGATTTCAGGCATCATATGTAGGAAGTAAGCTTTCCATTTAAAACTGCATAATTTTATAAACTTTAAAGAAACCTTGAAAAATCTAAATATTATTTTAATTGTTCTTTCACCTTATAATTATGAGATTTATACTTTAAACACTTTAAACTTTGAACAACTATCAGATCCCCCTCCCCAGTTATCTTATAGGTGTTCTGATAATGTACACAGAGCAGTTAGACTGGTGGGTAAAAGTAATACTCTATATTCTAGGAAACAATGCAGAATAATACCAGCTCTTCCTCTCAACATAAAAAGATGAATTAAGTCATTCATTATCCAGCTTATTCCCAAGGTTTAGAATTCAACACTAAAGTTATCTACTGTTTCAAAACACATTCATATCATTCTCTTAAGCTCTTTCATTCTTTTATATGTTGTATATATGTTTTAGGAAAACATTTGTGAGAATTTTTTTCCCATTAATCTGTATCATGCAGAGAACATTTACTTTTTAATATCAAAAAGAGACTGAATATAATTAAGTGAACATAAATATATTTATTTGAATTAGCTTCTCCATAGGCTTTCCACTTTTGATAGCTTTCCAAAAAAGCTTTAAGAAGTCAACCCTCTTGCTCAACTGCTCAGTATATCCTTGTATTTTTTTCACTTTGATCTTGATACTTCCTCCAGGTTATCATTCTTTAATGGCAAAAAATCCTAGACATAAGTTCTTAAAGATTAATTTCCTGAGAATGGCAAAAAAATGCCTTCATAAGTAGCATGATACCCAACCATTCAATTTTCAGAAATACCAGGAATTTTTTTTTTCAAATTCTCCATAAAATGAAGTTAACTTTGATGTATTCATGCATAGTCTTTGTCTTGTAACGCATAAAATGTTGTGATTTCAGCAGAAGTCTAACAAATTCCATGCTATTGTCACACTCAATTAAAATACACTTGGTCCATTTTCTTCTACAAGCTGGAGGGAAAAGGATAAGGGATGAAAAGACTTAACAAGTAGTTTCATGGAAATACTTTCCCTCTGAGTAGATGTAGCAAACAACAGTGTTACCCACTTAGGTTCTCTATGTTAGATAACCTTTGGTCAAGAGTCTTTAGTTTAACCACTCATACAATTGTGGTTAAATCAGATGAAAGGGAAACATTTACACTGTGTGTTAAGATATAAGTAGAGAACAGATAGAAATGAGAGAGGGAAAAAAAGAGAGAAGATATTTTCAAGATTCCTGTAAGAAATTCAATTTTCTTGAAGTATGACTGAAAAGCTCTCAAAAGTAGAAAGCCTAGGAAAAGGTTAAGTAAAATCAATTTCAGTTAAAATGATCAAATGAATCAGGGGTATTCATGGAGACACCCTTCTATTTTTCAAGCTTATTTCTACTATTATTTTTCTATAGTATTTGAACACTCACATTTGATTTTTAAATCATATTCAAATCATAAATCACATTATTCTATGTTCCTCTAAACTGCAAATGTGCCTGAAAACATCTTCTACCTCTAGTTAGTCTAACTATGTCTTATTCAGGTCATGATCTCCTTCTATTCCGCACACCTTGTTCATTTGAAAGGTTTATCATCATCATCATTAACAACATTGTCATTATTGTTATAATTTGGAGATGCTATGTCATACATAAAGCCTTAATTAAATAATATTTTTTGTGACTGCAGCACATCCCTGATTTTGGTTTGCTCTTTTTGTTGCTGTTTGTTTGTTTGTTTGTTTGTTTTAGTTTGGTCGGTTTAAATGTTTCCTATTAAATTTTTAACAATGAGTTCTTTAAAAATAATTTGTAACAAAAAAATTTAGTTTTAACAGCACTATCATTTTCTCCATCATTTTCATGTAAATCATCAACAAAACAGTAAAGTAAAAACTAATTTTCAGTCTCTTCAGACACACACATATTCACCTATGTGTATTTGTATATACACATTATATAAGGTGCATTTATATATATATATATATATATATATATATATATACATACATATATATAATGGACCTTATTGCATAGATATCATTTCTTATGTTTATTACCTTTTATGCTTTTAATGCCTTTATAGTTACATTTATGCCTTTATACCTATATTGACTATATACCTGTTACTTCCACCCAATAAAAAACAAGCTTCTTTTTTATTATTTTTTAATTGTTTTAATTTTTAGCTGGTTATACATGTATATTAACTTTTAAAATACACATTTCTTTATGAAACATGCATGTTGGGAGAGAAAAATCACAACAAAAAAGAAAAAAAACACGTGAGAGAAAAAAGAAATAAATATAGCATGTGTTGATTTACATTCCAGCTCCATAGATTTTTCTTTTAGTAAAGAGGGCATTTTCTTTATAAAATTAATTGGGATTGACTTGGAGAGAATACAAACTTCTTGTAGAAAAGCTTTCTTTTATTTTTATCTGTGTATCGTTGGAATCACATGCAGAATATGGAACCTAGCAATAGATTTTAAAATTTTTTAATTAAAATGAATTTGTATATATCTAGCCATATAGCTTGTTAAATGACCACTGAACAAGCAATTATTAAGTGCTTTCTAATTGCCAGAGTATCTAAACAATTATTCCATACAACACAGAGCTGTTCAATTCAACAATTATTTATTTCAATTTTCTTTTCCAATTCAAAAACTTTAAAAGAAAATTACAGGATATAGAAGGCACTGAAAGGTATTCTGGAACAAAGTAGAACAAGGCATAATATCTCCCAGTTGCTCAGATTTCAAGCCCGAATAAGTAATCAAGAAAATGGAAATGATATTTAGAAGACTAGACAGTCAAAAGGAGGTACTCGAGTGATAAAGGGTTTTTTGTTGTTGTTGTTGTTGGGTTTTTTGTTTGTTTTATTTTGTTTGTTTTGCTTTGCATTTTAGAACACAGGTATGGACCAAAATCTAAATGAAATAATTTATCTTGTTTTTCTACATTTACTAGGCTTTATATTTTTAAGTGTAGCTCAATGTGCTCTAAACAATTAGTTTTATTCTACAACTATATGAATAAAGTAAAATGAAAAATGCAGCAATTATAAAAAATGTTTTGCTGAAATCTACAAACAAGCAAAGGAATTAATTTTTAAGTTACTGTATTTTTTTTACTGTATTCTTTCCTCAATCTGGTTGAAAGTTATTGGGCTATCACAACTGTTCATCCTTTCAAAGTACTCAACAAAATTCATTTCAGACTGAGATATTTGTCTCAATTGTCATGCAGTGGATGGACTTCCCAAGAAGTTTTCCTAGAGAAAGATATTCAAAGTTATTTTGGTTAGACCCACTATGTAATCAAATGTATACATTAATGTTCAATTTTAAATATGTTCTAGGTAGATATTAGTTGAAAAATGTACTTATAGAAAATAGCCATGAGAATTGAAATATAATTCTTAGTGTTATTTTAAATTTTTATTTCTATTTGCTTTTTGAATATGTAGAGGAAAGAAAAGCCAGATGAGAAATAAGTCAAAAAGCTAATACATACATGTGGATCTTTTTCCATTTTTAAAAAAAAAGTTAATGCATTTTTCTTTTTTTGTGAGATGGAAAGAACTCTTCCCAAGAAGACATAAATAACAATTTTGAATGCATTGTTTTCCATGCAGACCTAAATCTAATCAAATTTAAAGTTCAAGAATATTTACAATGCAACAACTGAATTTTGTTTTCACAACGAAGTATGAGAGACATCTGGTTGAGAACATGAATTGCAGTTTTTAATTAAGATAAAATATGCAGTTATTGAACTAGAAATATCTGTCTTCTCTTAAATCTTACCCTACATTATAGGATTTTCTTTATGAGTTGTTTTTCCATTCTTTATGCATTATCTTTTCAGTGAGCTGGTCTCTCCTATAACCAATCAATCAATCAATTAATATTTATACTAAATTCCTACTATTTGTAAAGTATGGTGCAAGACATATTAGATCCATTGATTTTTCACACACAGAAAAACACACATTTATACATATAAACCTGTGCACAAGTGTAAATGGAAAGACAAAGTATATAGAAAGTAATTACAAGGAATTTAAATATGGGGAGGAATTAAGCAGTTGAGGAAAAGAAGGAAGTTATCAGGTAGGAGAAGGCTCTTAGGCTAAGCTTTGAAGGAAGCTAGGAATTCTAAGAGGTAAAGATAAGGAGAAAGTATATTCCAGGATTAGTACATAGCCTGCATGAAAGGGGAAAAGAGAATAGAATGCCATAAGTGAAACATATCTATTAGGTTATTATTAAACTATTGAATAAATGATGTGGTTTAATATGTAATATACCTGGAATATCATATTAGATTCATATTATACAATGTCAAACACAAAAACAATTTGATTGTAACAGAAGCCACTGAAGATTTCATATAAAATATTATGTGTCACTTTAATTTTGTCAAGCACCTATTTGATCCTCAGAAACACCATGAGACAAATGTTCCAGACATTAGTAGCCCCCTTTTGTCAATGAGAAAACTATCATTTAGGACATAAATCTAGCTCTTCATTCCAGATGCAATAGTCTTTCCACTATACAACTAGGTTATACTTGCCAATAATGAATTCTGTAAAGCATTTGCATAATGTGAATTCACACTGGATATTTGCATTCATCTGGAACCAAGGGACTATATTTTACAAAATTAAAATTTAAATAGCTTAAAGTGGAAAATTTATGACCAATGAGAATCATTATTTGTACTAATCTGGACCTACATTTACTATAGTGCATCAAAGATACAATGAGATCATGATTATGAAAAGACTTTCAAATCTTATAGGTAGATACTACTATTGATAATAATCATAATAATAACAATAATAATAGCTACTGATTCAAGTTTTGCAAAGTTCTTTACAATCATTGTCTTATTTTATTCTCATAATAACCTTGAGAATTAGGTGCTATTATTATCCTCATTTTAGATATGAGGAAACTGAAACAGACAGAGCTTAAGTGACTTGCCTATGATGCCACAGCTAATAAAAGTCTTGAGTATGGATTCAAACTCTATTTTAAGTCTAGCCAAGTGCTTTAATCCATTATGTAACCTACCTGCCCTACCAAGCAGTGTAATAAAACAGAAATTGCATAACATTCAATTGAAAGACCTGATTTCAATTTTACCTTATTACTTTATTGACTATAGCCAAGTTATTTATCCTTTCTAGGCCTTAGTTCTCCCATGTGAAAAATGAGGGCACTAGCACTTTTATGCTTCATCACAATGAGCAATTATGGGTGAAATGCTTTGTAAACCTTATGTAGCTACAAGAACATATAAGATTTTTCATTGATAAAGTCATTCTCCTCCTTGATATGCCATTTCAATATCATCTCTTTATTTTTCTTTTCAAGGATTATTCCACAGCCAAAATTTGTGCAGGTATATTTTAAATACAATTTTAGGACTTATAGAAAAGTGTAGTCTGGATATTTCATAAGAAGAAAAGTTTAAAGGAATAATGTTGCTTAGTTCTAAGTGAAAATAGTTGGATTGATTCTAAAATTCATTCTCATTCAATGGAATGTTTTTTAGATAACTAGAATGGTGAATGATTCTATATAAGCCTTAAGATGAGACAATGGAAGTTATTTTAAGGAAGAGATTTTTAATTGAAAATAACTAAAGCATTTTTTGCCTATCAGAAATGTGATACTAAGGAGAGATCTTCAAGAAAAAAATTTGTTTTGTTTTGTTTTGTTTTTGACTTGGGTAGTTTAATCAGTTGCTTATTTAAAAGTATCAGCCCCTAATTCTGTGACATAAAAAAGGAGATAACTTTGGCTGTGAAATCCCAAAGACATTTTTTTTCTTCTTTTTCTTTCCTTCTTTTCTTGTTATTAAAGTTTTAGAACTGAACATATTGGCAGATTTTTATGTCGACATATCTATTTATCTTCTATCTACCTATCTATATATCTAGATAGATACATATAAATATAACATATATACAATATTTGTTATGTATATAAATATAAAACATTAATAGCAAAATTTTAGGGTTTTGATCCTAACTCCATTTCCCCCATAAATCTCATGTTTTTCTCCCATGATTTTATTTAGTGCAGTGATTTTAAGGAATTCTCATGTCAAACTATATCGATATTAAATGTATTTATTTATCTGTATATATTTTTGAAACCCCCCTCTTTTAAATAGTAAGTAAGGAATGGTTACTGACATTAGTAATAATAAGGAAACTTGGTAAGGGCAGAGACGGTTTTTATTTTATTTCAGTTTATTCTTACTTTTGCATCCTCACTATATCAAATGATGTTTTACATATATTGGACATCTGCAAAGAAGAGGTTTGAGATTTTTTTTTTTTGTTTAATAAAGAATTCAAATTGGGAAAAGTTTTTTTTTTAATTGAATTGAAATGAGATTGTAACCAGGGAGAAGAGACTTCTTGACAGTTTTATCTGACTTCCTAGTTCCATTTGGAGTTTTCTTAGCAATGATGTATGAAAAGACAGATGGTATTTTCTTGGCAAAGATTCTGAAGTGGTATGCCATTTCCTTCTCCAGATCATTTTATAGATGAGGAAACTGAGGCAAACAGGGTGAAGGGATTTCCCAGAGTCACATAGCTAGTAAGTGTCTGAGACCAGATTTGAACTCAGGATGTCTTCCTGACATCAGGCCCAGCACTCTTATCTATTGTAATACCTCTCTGGTTCAGAAGACTTCCACGTAATCTTAGATCTTTGATCTAGAAGAAGCTTCAGTAGCTTCCCACTATGTTTATGATAAAATACAAAACCTCTACTGGGTATTTAAACTTTATTATAATGTGTTTTCAACCTAATTTTCCAAACTAATTTCACATTGCTCTCTTTATTCTATAATCCAGTGAAAAAAGCTTAATAGCTATTCTTCTCATTTAACATTTCATTTGTTCTTTCTCCATATATACTATGCATTCCTTCTCTAACCCATATTTTGGAACTTATTGTTTTCTTTAAAAAAATCTTTTTTATTTCCTCTTCATTCATTTTTACCATATCTCTACTAAATTATTGTTTCATTTTACATATCTTATTTCATATTTCCCTATCTTTCACCATATTTATTACCTAGGAGAGTGTAAGTTACTTGAGGGCAAAGTATATTTCATTTTTCACATTTGTTACCAATAGCTACAATAAGTCCTGTCACATTTCAAGCACTCTGATACTTGCCTGAATGATTCATTCCTGTCTTCCCTATATGTACAATCCCCAAAGTATAGATTTGTCAAAGATACAAAAAAAAAACAATTGTGCCAATGTAATCTTTTTTTTTTTTTTAAGTTTCTCCATCATCCCTGGTAAATGCATGCATTTGTGTGTGCAGGCACACATACACTATTATTAACCAAAAGAAGCTCAAGATTTAGTTGAACATTAAGTTATTCATATGCAAAAATACCTTTATGATTGAGGTATTATTACATACCTCTCTATTTGTCACTGACAGCATTCTTAACTCCTTGAAAACACAACATTCCTTCTGTTTTTCTAAACAGCAAAATGATTCATTTTCATTAAGTGAATAACAAAAAAAAAATAATTGTTCTACCTTCATCAATTATTTTAGAAGTAATACAATGGCAACTGACATCTGCTGTATGGTTTCAATTACTGTTCTTCCTTTCTTTGTAGCTTCCCATCTAATCCATCAAGTCTCTGATGTGTATTTTCTTTATGAAGCATGCATTTGTCAATAAAGAATATTCCAGAGCACATTAATATAAAGAATGCAGAGGATATTTATTTGTTTGAGTCAACTATCTTTGATGCCTCTTTTGACAATGATGCTCTGATATTCCTCTCTCAAGTCAAATTTTGTTAATCCCTTATACGTGAAAAAAATATTTAATATGGGTTAAAAATAAGCTTACAATCAGCTCCTTTTCTGATTATTGGGGAGGCTGTGACATAATGTACTGTACATTTTGCATTACATATTAGTCATGTTGTGAGCAATGTTTTAAAGCTTGACTGCAGAGAGAAAAGATGACAATCAATTCTATTATATTACTGTTGATCTCTTACTTAAGAAAAAGGAATTAAAAATATATATGTATTATATATTATATCTATTATACACAGGTAATAGATATATAATACATACATTTTTTTTAAAATTCCTTTTTCTCCTCTTGCTTCTAGGAATATGTTTTGGGACACTGACATATTTTATTCTAATCTTTAAGGACGTCCTTACTTACAATTAATTCATTAACAAAAGTCTTTTATCATGGAAAGAGGCAAGTGAGACCTGTGGTTATTGGCGAGGGACAGAGCATGAAGACAAGTCATGTGAATAATATAATTTCAATGATTTTTTTTTTTAATTTTAGGCTTACTTCTAAAAGAAAGCATTTTTAGAAGCATGGGAAGACAGCCGCTGGTGAATTCCATATATTTGTTGAAATGTCTAAAGATTGCTTTTTCTTTGACAGATCTTTCATTGCTAGGGTAACCTTTTCTCACTATTTTCAAACATTACATCTAGATTACAAAGTCTTGGGCTACTGATGCAGAGTGGGTGAAGTAAGCAGAAAGGAAACACTTAATTCAGACAAGGGTTTTGAGTTGGGAAGATTATGTGACCATAATAGATATTTTTGTCTCAGAAAAATTTAGTAACAAAATAATTTACCTGTTAGCTAAATATAATTCAATTAAATTCAAGGATCTTCTTTCATTTCCTGCCTCAGATACCTATGTGATATTAGTCAAAGCAGTTATCTCCTTGAGCCTTAATCGCCTATAAAAATAATGAACTCAGTGATCTTAGAAAAACATAGAAAGACTTGTATTAAATAATGAAAAATGAAATGAGCAGAAGCAAAAGAATACCATATATTGTAATAGCAATATTGTGTTTAAAAGGACTGAACAAATAAGACATTTTAACTATTATAAATACCCAAATTAATCATAAAGAACATCTGAAGAAAAATACTATTTTCAACCAGAATACACACACACATTTAAATATTTATTTTCCATGGAGACTATTTCTAGTGATGATGGAGTGTGAAGGGAAAAGAAGGAATGCACATGATAACTTTGTTGTGTATTTAAAAGAAATAATAAATTGCACATGATACAGTTGGAGTTTCACGTGCAGTTATTTGATATCGTGTAACATAAATTAAAAATAAAATAAATAACAGGATAAGAATTGGATGTTCACATAAGCAAAATGATCTCTTCTAAAGTGGAAATCATTCAGTGAATTGCTAAGTAGTGTAGATGTGATCTATAATTGAATGATTTTTGTAAATTCTTGTTTGTTCAATAACCAGCTTGTTAACTATTAATAATCCTATAGAAAATGTATTTCATTAGAGAATGAAATCCATATGACTTTCATAAATACTTTGGACAAATGAAAATGTAGGCATATAAAAGCAATTATTAATGTTTCTGTTGGCCATTTTTAATAAGGGAAGAATTAATAAGGAAAGATGCTTTTCCCCTCACCTTTGAGATCTTTCCTACCTAAGCTTTCAAAAAGAAGAGTTAAAAGGTTATAGGTATGTTAACAAGTGCTAATGAAATACTAACAGTATCATCTTTTAACATCAAGTGCACTTTGAAAGGAAAGGATTGAGAATCATCATCAAATGAGAAGGGAAGTAAAATTAGAGTAACTTGTCAAACATACAACATTTCATTTCTCATAATACCACAGAACTACTAGCTATGTTCTTAAGGAAAGGACTCTAGGAATATATGTTTGCACTTCTGGTTGTCAGGGTCAAAAGGGCCTTTATCAAACATGAAGTGAGCCTTTAAGGCGAGGGAAAGGGTAGAGAAAAAGATCTAAAGAAAGAATAGACTCTTACATGTTTCTGAAGGATGAAAAGTTGAAATTCTTTGCATAGAGGATGTAAGGAAGACAAAAGAGTAGTGAATAATTGAAGTTATTTTTTAAATGGCATTTCATGAAGATGGAGTTGGATAATCCAAAAAAGAAGAAATTGCTCATTTCTTCCCCCAAAATGACTAACTACATCCACAATTGTCAGATAAGAGATCATAAAGTAAGGGTCAGAGGTAGAAGAGATTAGTAGTGGTTATTACCTCCTAGCTGAGAGACTATTAAAGTAGGAGACAGTAGGGAAGGAGATAAACAACAGAGATATAGTCTTCTAGAGATTTACTTTCAGAATGAATGAAAACCTCATAAACTTATTCAAATGATTGGCTCCTACCACCTTCTGGAGAGCTATATAATCATAAATGATAATACAGAAAGAAACTAAGATACTATAGAGTAATAAAACAAGACAACAAAGGGAAAAAAAGCAATGCTTTTTATTGCTATTCTTTATTGAATATAGGGACATTAAGAGAAAAGAAAATCTAGCAATTGCATTTCTGACTGAGAGAATGGTATCAATATGGGGCTTCACTTAATGTCAGAAAAACTTTTGCAAAAGTATCTTTAGACATCTGTGGCCCTACCTGCCATTAGAGAAATTCTCTCCTTTTTTTTTTCTTGAGAAGTCTGAAATATCTAGTCTCAGGTATCATTCATTTTTATTATTATTCATTGGTCTTTGTTCTAGAACTTTCTCAAATTCACTACTAGTCCATACATAGATATGCATTCATTTCCAGTCTTAAATAAGGATGGGAGAAGGGAGAGGGGAGAAGCAAGAGGTACAACACAGCAATACTAGAAATAGAAACTAACTTGTGTTCCAGGTGAGAACTCTTAAAAAGTTTCTTGAGATATGAGGTCCACATTACAAAAAAAAAAAAATCCAAGAGCAAGAGATATAAAAAGAAATTCCTTTTAAAATAACTGTTGATAATAAAAAATGTACCTACCAAGGCAAAATCAGGAACTATATGAACACAACAACAAAGCACTTACCACAAAAATAAAGTCAGACCTAAACAATTGGAAAAAATACTAAGTGCTCATGGGAAGGCCGAGCAAATATAATAAAAATTACAATACTCCCAAAATTAACCTACTTATTCAGTGCCTTACCAATCAAACTCCCAAGAAATTATTTTAGAGATTTAGAAAAAAATAATAACAAAGTTTATCTGGAAGAACAAAAGCTCAAGAATTTCAAGGGAATTAATGAAAAAAAAAAAGGTGATCTAGTTGTACAGATGTAAAACTATATTACAAAGCAGCAGTCATTAAAACCATTTCGTACGAGCTAAAAAAATAGACTAGTCGATCCGTGGAATAGGTTAGGATCACAAGACAAAATAGTCAATAACTATAGCAATCTAGTGTTTGAAAAATCCAAAGACCCAAGCTTTTGGGATAAGAACTCACTATTTGACAAAAACTGCTGGAAAAATTGGAAACTATTATGGAAAAAATTAGTGCTTGACCAATACCTAACACAATATACCAAGATAAAACATAAATGGGTTCATGATTTAAACTTAAAGAGTGATGTTATAAGCAAATTAGAAGAACATAGGATAGTTTACCTCTCAGATCCGTGGAGAAGGAATGAATTTGTGGCCAAAAAAGAACTGGAAATCATTATTGAACAAAAAATAGATAATTCTGATTATATTAGGTTAAAAAATTTTTGTACAAACAAACCTAATGAAGACAAGATTAGAAAGGAAGCAATTAAGTGGGAAAACATTTTTACATTCAGAGGTTCTGATAAAGGCCTCATTTCTAAAATATATAAAGAATTGACTCAAATTTATGCTATTTCAAGCTATTCTCCAATTGATAAATGATATGGATATGATAAATGAAAAGGATATGAATAGACAATTTGCAGATGAACAAATTAAAACAATTTCTAGTTATATGAAAAGGTGTTTTAAATCATTACTGATCAGAGAAATGCAAATTAGATAACTGAGGTACTGCTATACACTTCTCAGATTTCTAAGATGACAGGAAAAGAAAATGACAAATGTTGGAGATGTGGGAAAACCGGTACACTAATGCAGTGTTTATGGGGTTGTGAATTGATTCAAACATTCTGTAGAGCAATTTGGAACTATGTCCAAAGGGCTATCAAACTGCATACTCTTTGATCCAGCAGTGTTTCTAATGGGCTTATATAAATATATGTATTGCATATATGTATATACATATACACATATGTGTGCAATGCATACAAAGCATGCTATAAAGTGTATTACATACTCCTAAATGTTTAAAGAAATAAGACAAAGGGAATAGGATAAGGTGTGGCAAATAAGGGAGTGCAGCTTTATGACAGTGAGACATGGTATGGAGACTGATGAGAAATAGATAGAAAGGGAAGGGATGACATAGAATAGGTTGGAGCACAGAAGGGTGTTTAGATTAACAGAAGTATGATGAAGAGGGAGGAAAAGATGGGGGAAGAAGATAAGAAAGTGGTCCATGGGTGGAGGAAAATCAAGTAATATCAAGACAAGTTAAGTAGTAGAACTAAAGTGTAAGAATTAGCATGGTTAGGAAAAAAAGAGATATACACAAACAAAATAAGAATTATCAGTGGAATTTAATCGAAAAAGAAGGAGGGCTAGTAATACTTGATCTCAAAGTCAAACTCAAATAATTGATCAAGAGAGAAATATATTAGCCATGTTTATATTGTTTTAGATGCATGTTGACATATGAATAAATGTATATATATGTATATATATGCAGATGTATGTATGTGTGTATATAGACATGTGTGTCTGTCCATGCTTAATTGTATCTTGCTTGAGGTTGGTCAGAGGGGAAAGAGGGAAAGAATAAAATAAAAATTGCATAGGAGAGGACAAAAGAATAAGTTATGAGGAAACAAAGAAAAGATGGAGTCATGAATATAATGTCTTCTATTATTATATATAGTTTTGAGAAATGGAAATTTATTGTTATATATTTTGAATCCTCCCTGAGTTTATGCTGAACACGTGATAAGGTTTTGTTTTGTTTTATTTTTTCTGTCTTTTCCTTTTTTTTCTTATTTTGTATTTAGTTTTAAATAGGTATGATTCCTAAGCAACTGTTAGCTATATTTGAAAGAGAAGGAAAAAATAGTAAACTACCAATATTTTAAAGAATAGAAAGGTTTTTTATTTCAT